>AYEL01077673.1:0-71202 GCA_000484575.1 Olivierus martensii
TTAGTTAAAAATTCTAGTTTAATTATTAATTAATAGATGGCGCCACTCATTTATTTAAATAAATTAATTATTATTCTAATTACAAGATGGCGCTAAAATTAGTACAAATTAATTCAAATCATTAAAAATCCGTTAAAAATCAAGGGATTAAAATATGGCTGATTAGTATAGGATTTTTATATTGTTAGTTTTTCAATAATAATTTTGTTTTTTTTATCTGACATCAAAATAATTTTTGATAGTTTTTTCAACATTTATGGAAACCTTACCTTGAATAAAGATTTTTATATTGTTAGTTTTTCAATAATAATTTTGTTTTTTTTTATTTGACATCAAAATAATTTTTGATAGTTTTTTCAACATTTATGGAAACCTTACCTTGAATAATGAATAATAAATTTTATAAGACTATCAAATCACTAGTTTTATTATATTTATTAAAAATAGAAAAGGATTAACTGAACACAAATATTCTATATCTATCAATAATTCAATAAATAAAATTTATTTAGAATACTGAAAAATATCAAAATTTTTTATTTTTCTTATTATTTGTGATAACTGATTTATAAATTTTTATCATTTAGATATGTTATAATTTATTTTAAAAAATAATTTTCATTCATATATTATTATCATCACTCACATATAGTAGTCTAGTGTCTGGCTTTCCCAGCTTTCAGTTTGCTCACTTTTGATAAAGAAACTCATAATGAGATTGCAAATGCTAAAAACAACTCTACGAAATAAAATAAAAAATTACTAAATATTGAACGTTCAATGATGCTAAATACATAAAGTATAATATTTTTAAAGCTGATGTTCAGTAACATTTTTAATCATAATAATTTTTATTAAATACGTAAAATATTTTTTATCTAAACTTAATTTATTGTAATAAATTTACACAAAATGATTAATAATATTATCTTGAATAGGTTATTTCACCAGAAGAATATGAAGAATGGTTAAATGAACATAAAAAAGTTGAACTCTCTTTGGAGAATCAAGAAGAAAAACTTCACTTATCTGCATGTAAAATTGAAACAAATTTAGAATTGTTAGGGGCAACCGGTGTTGAAGATAGATTACAGAATGGAGTACCTGAAACAATAAATGCTTTACGTTCTGCAGGAATTGTGATATGGGTACTTACTGGAGATAAGCAGGTATATTTATATATCAGTTAATAATTTATTTTATTTGAATATATCAGTATCTTAAGGATATAGCTAGATAGATTTAAAATTGATAAAAACTTGACTTGACACAAAAGAGGAAAGATGTAAAATATGTTTTCATATTTAAAAAGCTTTTCATGATTATGAGAGTTAATTTTTATGTTTCTTTTAACTTTATATATAAATGAAGAGTATAGAATGATACTCACATTCTCCACTTTTCAAGATCTATGGTAAAATTGAAAAACTTCACATATGTAAATTTAAATGAATTTCTTGGATTTATTTATTTATTTCTTCTGTGTGATGATAAATTATAATTAAAATTTGGTAAATGTTAATTTTGCTCCAAACTTTTGGATAATTTTAATTATGGTGTACACATCATTTCTATGTATACAGTATTAGCATCCTAAATGGCAATGATTTAGAGTACTAACAGAAAAAATATTGAAATAATGAACATTATATGAAAAATAAATAAATATATTACTCCCAATAATATGAAATTTATTAAATTAAAAATATTAATATTAGAACAAAACAAAAAAATAATATTGATTATGCACTTATCTTGATTAAATTAGACTTCTGAAGTTTTTTTTTTTTTTATAAACACCAGAATAAGACCAGAATAACACAATCAAAATTTCAAAAAAATTCAAATTAATTTTAAATTCAGACTTGAAAGAATATTTGAGAATGTATTTATACATTTAAGTATAATTGTAAAGAGTTGGCACTACTACTAGCAGTAGACTAGAAAGAACAGTTTCATCTTATTCATTGTTCTCATTTATGTCTGTATTTTTATTAGCATTAGTTTTGCAGAGATGTATTCATCTTCATTATAATATTTTTAAAAAAAATGTGACATCGTATTTCTTTTTTTATTTTCTATAATTTTAGTCAGTTATTCAGAATATTCTTTTAGATAAATATTACTAATAACTTTAGTTGATTTCATTAAAGAAGAATAACCATTTTGTTGTAGCATATAACAGTTCTTTTCACGTATTCTACTTACTTGGAGATATTATTAATTAATTAACTGAAACATTATAACTTTTATAAATAATTCAAAAACATATATCTAAATTTCATTCACTTGTATTTTTGAAAGTGAGGTGAGACAGCAAACAGTCTGTCTCACCTCATTTCCTTATTTTCCTTATAAAAACTACAGTCATTTAAAGACTGCAGCTTTTAATGAAAGTATATAAAAGTATACTTTCCCTATAGCTTTTATAATAGTGACTTGATAAAAGTCCTATGCTCTACTCATTTATATACAGTTGTGTGGCAACTTTAATTTCTAGTTTACAGATAAAACACTTCATGTCATCTTCTTTTCAGTTTCACAATAATTATTTTCCAATTATAAATCATCAATAGGAGATTATTCTTTAACTCTTCTGGAAATCAAATTGGATCAGTGATATAGAATAGATGATGTCACATGACAAGTAAGTTCATTGGGACGACAGCAGTTCTGTTCCATGATTCATTATTTCCAATTTCAAGAATTGGAGAATGTGAAAATGTAAGTTAACCCTTAAACTAAATAAAATACCAAAAATATTAACAAGAGTTCAAGTTGTGAACATTCGTACTTATGAATGTGATTCACTTTCAAATTTTAAAAAATTCTTCAAGAATTTTAAACATTAATATAACAGAATGTTCAAGCAACCAATATAATGTAAAATTACAGCAAAAAAATCCTCTTTTTATAATCAGAACTTCTAATTGGACTAATTGAAATATATTACAAAATACAGTATATAATCTATAACTAAACATAACTTGCTTTCTTCTCTCAAATTTCAAAAGGTCTAAAAATCAGCACTATAAGCAAGTAATATACATTATACAGGTTTATTTCTGTAAAACGTTTTCAGACTAATCTTAGTCCCTCTTCAGTACAACTCAATTTTTTACCGTTTATGTTTAAGATTCCATGTATCTTAAACATAGACGGTAAACAATTGAGTTGTACTGAAGAGGGACTAAGATTAGTCCGAAAACGTTTTACAGAAATAAACCTGTATATGTTACTTGCTTATAGTGCTGATTTTTAGACCTTTTGAGATACAGTATATAAAGTTATTTTAGTAATTTTGAAGGCTAAATAACAGCAGTATCTGATTTACAAATAATGTAATAAATATGTAGAATGTAATAAATATAAGAAAGGAGAAATAAATTAGGAAAGGCCAGGTTAAATCTTCAAATTTCAATTGTCTTCAAAATTCAATGTTTTATCAATTTGAAAATGTTATTACCTATCAACTTTGTTGTCTTTGAGATTGTGGCATAGTCTTTTAAATTTTGGGATACTGTTTTAAAACTTTCACAATAATCATTTTGATAACTATTATGGGATTTTAAAATAAGCTGAAATTATTAATCTACTGTTACTTAATAATATAAATAATTCCTTGATTGTATTGAATTATTCATTCTTAAGAGATTTACATACTATATTAATATTATAGAATGTATTTCTTTTTAAATATGTACAGTGATACCTCGGATCACAAACATCTCAGTTCACAAACAAATCGGTCTATGAACACCATTTGCGAACAAATTTTGATTCGCTTTACGAACAGTGCTTCGGTTCATGAACACATACACACATGGGGTACATGGGAGTGCACATGACTTGCAGCGCAGAAAACCCTGCGCACAGCCTCGCCCCCAGCAGCAATCCAGTTCACCCAGCTCACATGGGTACAGTAGAGGCGCAGAAAACCCTGCACACAGCCTCGCCCCCAGCAGCAATCCAGTTCACCCAGCTCACATGGGTACAGTAGAGTCCACATGAGGAGCGTATGTAACATTCTATTCTAGAATTCCGTTTGATTTGGTGATTGTGCCTGATGATGGTCTATGACCGAAAACGTTAGCAAGTTTATTAGAATAAAAACTATTTTCTATACTGCTAAATAGTGCTGAGTTATCATTATATAGTATAAGAGTAAAGCAGTTCTTGAATGTATATTTATAAGTCCCAACAAGTGTTGATATTTTAGTTTTTTTCTTTATTTAATTAAGTACAGTAAAGTTCCAACAAGTGTTAATATTTTAGTTTTTTTCTTTATTTAATTAAATTTATTCCCCTTAAGGCTCCCAAAAAAGTTAAAAGTGTTAGTGAAGGTGGTGTTAAACACGGCTCCCAAAAAAGTTAAAAGTGTTAGTGAAGGTGGTGTTAAACATGCCACTCCCAAAAAAGTTAAACATGCTTTCTTCTAATATTACTGTTATATTTTTTTAGTTTTTTTCTTTATTTAATTAAATTTATCCCTTATTATGGCAGTGTTGATATTTTAGTTTTTTTTCTTTATTTAATTAAATTTATCCCTTATTGTTTTTTCTTTATTTAATTAAATTTATCCGTTATTATGGCTCCCAAAAAATCTTTTCTTTACTTAATTAAATTTATCCCTTATTATGGCTCCCAAAAAAGAGTATTAGCATGTTTAACACCACCTTCACTTTCTTCTAATATTACTGTTATATTTATTAGTGGTGGTGTTAAACATGCTTTCTTCTAATATTACTGTTATATTTATTTATGTTAAACATGCTTTCTTCTAATATTACTGTTATATTTATTTCCTTCATTAAACATGCTTTCTTCTAATATTACTGTTATATTTATTTCCTTTTTGGTAAACATGCTTTCTTCTAATATTACTGTTATATTTATTTCCTTTCTGATTTATCCGTTATTATGACTCCCAAAAAAGTTAAAAGTGTTAGTGAAGGTGGTGTTAAGTGCTTTCTTCTAATATTACTGTTAAATTTATTTCCTTTCTGTATTATTTCGGCACATAAAGCCATAAAATGTTAAAAATTTTTTTCTAGGATAAAAAAACGTATTATTTGGATTTACATTAATTGCTAAAATTATTTTTCTAGGATAAAAAAACGTATTATTTGGATTTACATTAATTGCAATAGGACAAAAAACGCATTATTTGGATTTACATTAATTGCAATGGGAGGACAAAAAATGTATTATTTGGATTTACATTAATTGCAATGGGAAATGGACAAAAAACGTATTATTTGGATTTACATTAATTGCAATGGGAAAAATTTTTGTAGGATAAAAAAAACGTATTATTTGGATTTACATTAATTGCAATGGGAAAAATTTCTAGGACAAAAAAACGTATTATTTGGATTTACATTAATTGCAATGGGAAAAATTGGGAAAAAACGTATTATTTGGATTTACATTAATTGCAATGGGAAAAATTGAACAAAAACGTATTAGGGGATTTACATTAATTGCAATTGGGAAAAATTATTCAAAACGTATTATTTAGATTTACATTAATTGCAATAGGAAAAATTGATTCGGATAGATCGGAAGAGTTTAATTGCAATGGGAAAAATTGATTCGGATTACGAACTTTTCGGATCAAAAAAATTTTTTCTAGGATAAAAAACGTATTATTTGGATTTACATTAATTTTTTCCTAGGACAAAAAACGTATTATTTGGATTTACATTAATTGCATAAAATTATTTTTCTAGGATAAAAAAACGTATTATTTGGATTTACATTAATTGCAATAGGACAAAAAACGCATTATTTGGATTTACATTAATTGCAATGGGAGGACAAAAAATGTATTATTTGGATTTACATTAATTGCAATGGGAAATGGACAAAAAACGTATTATTTGGATTTACATTAATTGCAATGGGAAAAATTTTTGTAGGATAAAAAAAACGTATTATTTGGATTTACATTAATTGCAATGGGAAAAATTTCTAGGACAAAAAAACGTATTATTTGGATTTACATTAATTGCAATGGGAAAAATTGGGAAAAAACGTATTATTTGGATTTACATTAATTGCAATGGGAAAAATTGAACAAAAACGTATTAGGGGATTTACATTAATTGCAATTGGGAAAAATTATTCAAAACGTATTATTTAGATTTACATTAATTGCAATAGGAAAAATTGATTCGGATCACGAACAATTTCAAGGAACGGATTGTGTTCATGAACTGAGGTATCACTGTACGCTAGAGCACTAATTTATGTCTTAAACGTTTTTCTTAAAAATGCAACACGAAATGAAACTATGCAAATTGGAAAAAAATCTATCTGAGGTATCACTGTACACTAGAGCACTAATTTATGTCTGAAACGTTTTTCTTAAAAATGCAACACGAAATGAAACTATGCAAATTGGAAAAAAATCTATTGAAACATTTGAGAAATGTTCTTGACGTACATATCTAAAACTTGATATGCATTCTATTTTAATAGAGAAATGAAGATCATATAATATTCTATTAAATGAAACTAATAAATTCGTTATTTCAAAAATGTAACTAACAAATAGATAATAAATCATCTAAAAATTAGAGAAAGAGTTTATTTCTGATCATATTAATTCGTTATTTCAAAAATGTGACTAACAAATAGATAATAAATCATCTAAAAATTAGAGAAAGAGTTTATTTCTGATCATATTTTATTTCAATAGTTCAATTGTCAATTCATTATTATTTTTTTTTACAAAGCATTATAAAAATTATCCACTATTTTAGCAAACTATACAATAAGCATTTGTTAATATACAATTTATTTATAACTCTTATCTTTCTCATATGTAATGCAATATTAGCATTAAACCCAATCAGAAACCAGAAGTCATCACCAAACCGTTTATACAATTTGTTAATACGTAATAATATATCGAGTAAAATAATTTTCATTTTTTCAAGAGAAATGAAGTATGAAATATCTGTTCTGTTATCTAATTAGTCAAATGAATGAATTCTGCTTTAAATATAGTATTATCCAAAATACACAATGCTAAAATCAAAAAATGAACAATATTACAATACGATTAATAACATGAACAATATTATCTTGTTGTCATCTGTTAGTTTATTTCTTCTGAAAGAAACTAACATATCAAGGTAACATATGCTATTAGTGTGTTCATTTACCATGGTATGCATGATGTAAATGTTTGAAGTGTGCACTGCCACACTGTACCAAGGTAACATATATGCTATTAATGTGTTCATTTACCATGGTATGCATGATGTAAATGTTTGAAGTGTGCACTGCCACACTGTAGACAGTGTTCATATTGTTCATGCAGATTCTCAAACATATTCTGGAACAGAGGTTGCTGCAGACTCCTGCAAAAGGAGATGATTTGCTTGTGTAATGCAGGTAAAGTTTTTGGCAAATCTTCACAGTTGAACACATTTTTTTCTTTTAACATTCCCCACAAATAGGCATCAGATGGTGTAAGATCAGGGGAATGGGACAGGTATGGGAAATCAATACTATGTGAAATGATTCATCCTGGAAAGTTTTCCTGCAGAATAGCTAGAGATTCTCGAGCTGTATGGTGGTTTTCCTGTCCTGTTGAAATAAATTTCAACAGGATTAGGTTCTGTCATGCAAAGGGATTTCAAATGAATGTCTATTCATTTGAAGGCCCTTTTCACGACAGAACCTTCTCAACACGTGTTTGATTCTCATTTGTCGAACATTTATTGGTTGACCAGACTTCCTCTTCTGTTGATACAGTACACTATCAGTATGGCCTTCAAATGAAAGTCTATTCATTTGAAGGCCCTTTGCACGACAGAACCTTCTCAACACGTGTTTGATTCTCATTTGTCAAACATTTATTGGTTGACCAGACTTCCTCTTCTGTTGATACAGTACATTATCAGTATGGTGAAATTTCATAGCAATAGACAGCATAATTGTGTTACTTGGTGCCGTCTTATTAAATCTCTCTCGGAATTGTTCTGCAATCTTTTTCAAACTAGGTTCCCCTTCACGACCACTTCCTTATGAGTGAAAATAATACTCAACTATAAATACTTTTTTTTCAGTCAAGAGACTCATTTCCAGCAATAACTGCACAACACAAATTCCTTTTCACTACTGGCAACATTGCAGTTGGCACTATGCCTGTCTACAAATGCATATGACATTTAAGATGTGCAAGTTTTAGTACTGTATATTTTGGCATATACTGTACATCTTGTATATGTAGTGAATGTAACACTAATATATATAGGTATTGCTTTTAACTTTGAAATTTAATGATGAAATTTAAAATTTTAATAATTCAAAATAATTATTAGGAATGGTTTGTTCATTTTTACTGATGCAATATTGAAATGATGCAAGATGAAAGAGTACAAAAGAAATGACTCTAGTATACACATAATAATTATTACTAGAGTTACAGATAATTTTTATATATAAAAAAATTTTTAAGTATTTATTAATTTAATAAAAGAAATTACATTTACAAATTTAAATTATTATGAATTTCTGTTAATGTAAAAAAATTTAAATAATTTTCTTTACTAATTTAGGAAACTGCTATTAATATTGCTTATTCATGTAAGCTGTTTTCTTCAAACATGGAAATAATAACATTGAATGCTCGGTCAATGGTTGGTTGAAAAATTTTTTTATATGTTTTAATTTTTTTAATTTGTTTAAATCAAATTTCACAAAAAATTTGTTAATTTTTTTTTAATTGTTTTGGATGATATAGAAGTTTTAACTAAAGTATTCAATTTAAATAATGATAATATATATTTATTTTAGGAAACCACAGAAGATACAATTAAATTTTATTTGGATCAGATGAATAAAGATTTAACAACTTTGAATAAATCCTCACCTTCAAGATTTTCATCATCAATTCTTAATTCATTGCAGAAGTTTTTCAATAAAAAGCTAAAGCCAATTGATCATATATTAAATTCAAACCAGTCTCATAGACCCAGAGGAATGGTTATAGATGGCCGAACATTAAGTTATGTCTTAGATAAAAGATTAAGTCCTCTTTTCCTGGAATTAGCAGCACGATGTCATTCAGTACTCTGCTGTAGAGCAACACCATTACAAAAGGTTTTCTTAAATTTTTTATTTGATTTCAATTTATTTATACAAATTCAAGCACATTAAATAATTAAAATTCTTTTGATTTATTATAAGTTGTTATTAAATGCATTAACTTTATTAATATTTTTTGTTTAGTAATGTTTAATTTAATCTACAATTTAATATAATTTAAAAAATTTGTGCTTTAACTTTTGTTAAATGATTTTGATAAGCTTACAGAAATCTATATTTTTTAACAACATTTGAAGCAGGAGTATTATTAAAAGATTATAAATTATGCTGAAATCATATATCAAATAGCTTTTTATCGTGCTTTAACTTTTGTTAAATGATTTTGATATAGCTTACAGAAATCTATATTTTTTAACAACATTTGAAACAGGAGTATTATTAAAAGATTATAAATTATGCTGAAATCATATATCAAATAGCTTTTTATTTAGTTAATCTGAAGTGCTTTCGGCATAAACGTAGCCCTCTTCAGTGGTACATTTCTTAACAGGATACAGAAATTGAATATAGAATTTAAGAAAAAGGTTTTTAAATTCTTTGATTTCTGTATCCAGTTAAGAAATATACCACTAAAGAGGGCTATATTTATGCCAAAAGTACTTTTGATTAATTAAATAAAAAGAATTTACTATATAGTTTGAGCATAATTTATAATCTTATAATAATACTCCTGCTTCAAGTGCTGTTAAAAAATATAGAGTTCGTGAAAAGCAGTATCTTATGGTATAATAATTACAGAAATGATTATAATATTTATGATTTTAAAAAGTTAAAATGTATATAGTGCTATAAATCCTCTTATAGATGGATCTCATATACAGATTTCAGAAATAATGGATAAAATTCGTGATTCTAAATATTTTATCCATAGTTGGAATATTTGAAATTAACACAGTTTGCTTTATTATTATTCATTTATCTTCATTACAATTTTAATTACATTTGTTTATCATATATGAGTATGCATTAATGTTATTTATGCAGTACTGTATTACTATTTTGACAACTGTTTGGGCTATTTGTGACATTATTTAAAAGTACTGAGTAATTATCATTATCAAACCTCCTCCCCTCCATGTTAATCTATTCATAAAAAAATCTACAGTATTTAAATACATTTAAAAATATAAATATATTTTAAATTTAATATATTACTTTGAGTTATTTTATAATTGATATGTTTTTGAATATATCAATTTTAATTTCTTAAAATTACAATTTTTTTCTGTAACATGCAAAAATTGCTACAAAAATTGTAAATGACATAGAATGGCATGAATTTTATCATAAATATAAAATGTATAAATATTCTAAATTATATAAAGTCAAATTTAAATAAAATATTTTTTAAATCATCATTATAAATGAATATACAATGCAACACTATAATTTAATAGAGCAGAATTGCAAAAAATAGTAATGACACGATTAAAGTAATAATACCATCATCAATGATATTACAATCAGTAATATAAATAGTATTGCATATCATAATGATATTATAAAGCAATGTACAATATATGTCATATTAAGATAGTTATTGTGTATCTCTTGCCTTGTACATAAACTATATATATGATATACAAATTGTTTAAATTTTATCAAAATAATTATGTAATCTATATGAATTCAGTTTATGTAAAAGAATGATTTGCATAATTCTATCAGTAATGTAAGCATTAATAAATCAAATAAGTTAATTAATAACTAATAACTGTATAGAGTTGCTTTGTATTTTTTGAGTAAGCTTAATTTTGTTTACAAAATTTGTTAATATATACATAATTTTTATATTGACAATATTAATTTGCTGATACTCTATGTTGAATGTCATTGTCATACTTATTTAAATTGATTTTTATTTTTGGATATATCAATTTGTTATTGTTTGAATATTCATATTTCATAGGTTGGAGACTGCAGACTTAAGATAATTTTTTTAATAAATTGTAATTCAACACATAATAACATAACATTTATGAATAAAAACAATAAAATATTTAATTGTTTTCATTTAATATGTTGAATAGTAGTTTTACTTTACTTCTGTATATATATTAATGTATGTAAATATTTATTTAATTTCAATAGGCTTCAATAATCAAGTTAGTAAAAGAATCACTACATGTTTTAACATTAGCAATTGGTAAGTAATAAACATTTTTGAGAATTTTCTTAGCTTTTTTTAACTATTATATAAAACTATATTTTCAAAGAGTTGGAATATAATTCATAAGTAATGAATAGAATATTTCCTATTAATTTTCATGTAAAAATGTTTTTTCCCCAAAGAAACTAGTTTATTGTATAAGACAAGTATTTTTATCCTAATAAAAATACAATCATATAATTTAATGTACATAATTAGCTATCATGTTTTATTTAGAATTTGTGTTATTAATAAACTAATTGTTTGTTAATAATATACATTATTTTAAGAATATTTCATAAATAATTAGATAGGTAAATGATTTCTTAACATAATGTTGTTAGAGGAATATATTACAGTATTTTCAATGATAAATTTGATAGTAAATGATGATATTAGTTGTAGATTGATGATTACAAATTATTATTAGGGTATATGTAGTTAAATATATTTTTAAGAATATAAATGTAAAGTTCAAATTTTATAAAATAAAAATAAATTAATATTCAAGTCAATAGAATAATATTTTTAATACAGTAGACTCCCTGTTAACCAGCCCCTATTGGATCAGATCTTAAGTCGGATAAATGAATGACTGATTAATCTAAAAGCACATGCAAAACACCATTTATAAGTTGTAAAATATATATATATATATTTAATTTACAGCATATAAATTTTATCTAATTAACATTTACTTAGATAGAAAAATCAGTAATCTTCATTTGGCATTATGATTTAAAATTCATATTTTGAAACAAAATCATGAAATTACACCAATTTTTGATAGGAATTATTTAAATAGCAACTGAATTATCTTGATACTTGATATATCATATTGTAATTTCAAACTCTTTCCTTCCGAATGATTTATTTTTTTCGTTTTTATTTCTGCTCATAGCTCAACAAAACATGACTGGTTAAAGCGAGACTGGATAAGATGGAATCTACTGTAATTATTAATATTTATATGCATTAATAATTATTTTTGGTAGAAAGTTTTCTGAAGAGTTTTAACTTACTAAATTTGCATCTATTATTAGAATGTTATATCTTGTTAATTTGTAAAATTTTTAAATATAGGTGATGGAGCAAATGATGTGAGTATGATACAAACAGCAGATGTTGGAATTGGTATTAGTGGACAAGAAGGAATGCAAGCAGTCATGGCTAGTGATTTTGCTTTGGCTAGGTTTCGTCATTTAGAGAGACTATTGCTTGTACATGGCCATTGGTGTTATGATCGATTGGCACGAACAATTTTATACTTCTTTTATAAAAATGCAGTAGGTAGTTTTTTTAATATTTTAAATATATATAATATTTTAAATGGAGTTTTTGATATAGATCATTATCTCAAAATTTTGTAATGAATATAAAAGGCAAAAGAAATACCATATTTTAAGTAGGAAATTTTTAATTATTCAAAATAAAAAATTTTTAAATATTAATACAGGTTGAATATCTTTAATCCAAAATACTTGTAATTGAGTGTTTCCAGATTTTGGAATACATGATATGGTGGAGTTAAAGAAAAAGGAGAGAAATTTCAGTCTTTCAGAAAATTTCCTTTTCCTTTCTAAAAAACAAGAATATAAGACAACAAATAATGCAAATGTATTTATTTACCATCTTTGAAAAAATCTTATTATTGTTAATCACAGGATTAGATTATCAGGCTTTTTTGACATTTTTTTAATGATATAAACAACACAACAGAAAATAACTAATCACAGACTTTGCACTAGCAATGCTTGAATTACAGTATTGTGTCATGGCTGCGTATGCACTTTTGCATCATCTTTCATGGCACAGTGATCATTATTCCAACCCAAAGGACTCTTTGCTGTGAAGTGACAGATTTCAGACTACGGGTAGTCCTCAACTTATGACCACTTATAATGGTGATGTCATAGAAAAACTCGGTGATTGGTCAATGCATTTCCAGAGTTTGAACTTCAAACCAATAGTATGATATACAGAAATTGTATTTTTTTTGTGTCTGGTTTTTGTAGTTTTGTGTTTATTATATTTATTAAGATAATGTATAGTGTCCTAGTAAACATTAGTAGTGAGAAATCCATAAATTTTGAGCATTTTCGACTTCCAACCATTTCAATTTAAGACAGTAGGATTGGAAACTGAATAGATAAGTTGTGAGGATCGCGGGGATATGCACTGTTAAGATTGTCGGGATGCCAAAATTGGCCGAATTTGACCGTCTCGTTTGGTGCGCGGATCCGTGACGCTGAGGTCCGGGATCGGAAATTGACTCAAATAACTAAATTATAGTCATAACAATATTTATTGAAAAAAGCGTGATATAATTTGAAGCGAAGTGGGTTGTAAATACTGTATATTTAACCTAATTTTACAACTGATATATTTTTCTGATAGAGAGAGAGTGAGTTCCGTCGTGTCCTACCTTACACATACCTGAGAGAGAGTTTGCCAACCTTACATCAATAATTCATCTCAAGTAATCCGTATACCACAAAATGTCTAAATGTTCATAAGTTCATTGCACACGGTTCACTATATTCACTGTTCTTATCAGTCTTGTCGTAGTAGTCCACCATTGCTGCCATTCGTCGGCTTACATCATCTCCGTCGGACGTCCCTCCGACGGGACAAGTTGCTTTCCCGTCTTTTGGCTTACATTTTCTTCTTTTTTTTTCTAACTTCTCTTGGAAAATTATAAACTTCTTTTCTTCATTCCTCTCTGCGTCTGTCTCTTGTTTGAACATGAAACTCAAATTTATTTATTCTTTCCATCCCATCCGGAGAAGGAACTTTCCCATGGATGGACAAGGAACTAGCGAACTTATTCGAAGTTTCCTGTTAATGTTATCTTGATTGGTCTTTATTAATTAATTATTATTTTTTTTTTAACAAATTTTTTTCGTTTAATTTTTAATTTAAATTTTAACATCATAATTTCATATTATTTCTATAAGACAAGAGAGTGCCGTTTTGGGTTCTCCATGCCCTCACAAAGTTATAAGCTGAGGACTATCTATATTTTAGATTTGAAGATACTCAACCTATATCTGGAAGTTAAATAAAATTTTTTTTGAATAAATGAATTAATCAATAAATTAATTTTATGATTTATTCTTTTTTTACAGATCCTTAATTATAATAAATCATTAACTTAATTTAAATAAATTGATCATAATGTATTTATAAATTTCTTCTTAATAATTCAAATTTATTAATTTTTCGGGTTCATACATTTATGAAAATTATGAGAGAATCATTATGTCAAAAAGTTTGAGAATCACTGTTATATATTATAATTTTTATCAAATTTTAATATACCATTAAATATACCAATACATTAATATAAATTATTTTTTGATTTATATTTTCAGAATCTTGTTTTTATTCTGTTTTGGTTCCAATTTTTCTGTGGTTTTACTGGAAGTGTTATGATTGATCAAATGTATTTAATGTTAGTAAATGTGCTCTTCACTTCAATATCTCCAGTTATTGTTGGCATATATGATCAAGATTGTCGTGATTACATATTGTTACAGAATCCTGGAATTTATGCTCGAGGAAGAAATTCAGAGGTTAGTATATTTTATAATATTCAGTACTGTTACTTCAAAGCACTTTTCAGTTCATGCTGTCAAAACCTTTATCAGAAATGATTAAATTTTTCATTAATTTATATGCATGATTGAATTATAGTGAAATGTATGATATTACAATAATGAAATAATGATTGAATAAAAGAATTTGCTATGATTTCATAATTATAAAAATCAAAAATTATATATAAAATAAAGAGTGACTCTCATGCTTGAAATAAAAAATAGTACAGAAATGGAAATAAGAAAATATATTACAGTATTGGAAATATATTACAGTATAAGATGAGAAATGAAGGAAAGTATTATAAGAATAAACAGCTAAAAAGTTAAGAAAATTTATCAGAGTAAGGTTGAAGTATTAATTATTGTAAGACAAAGTAATTGAAATTAAGAAATGAACAAAAGTATAGTATGAAATAGGAATATTGAAAACAGTTTATATATACAGTATGTGCAGTGGACTCCTGTGCAATGCTGAGGATATGTTCTGTGTTATAGGAAATCACGTAATATGAGACATGCATTATCAGATTATTTTATGCAAATTTAAATTTGTCTCTGAGTTTCAACACTGATCACATATTGCTAATGAGATGTGCAGTTGAATTGTGCATTAGTTTCAAATATGATTTTATTGTATGCAGAGTGTTAATTAACTTGTTTTAAAGAAGGTTTCTTTTAAAAAGGAAAAAATCAAAAACAAAATACAGGTAACTAAATTTTAAAAAATATTATATACAAGTAGAACCCATATAACGTGGACTCTGAAAATGCGAATTCGTATAATCTGGCAAAAAAGTTGTTAGTTATCATGGAAATGAAATAAACATTGTTTGATTTTTATTACAGTCAATGGATATTACAGGAATCTCTTGATTAGTGCAGTTAATAAATCCTCGCAATACATCGCACATATTAAAACCGCACTAATCAAACTAAAAATCAATGGGGATAATTATAATGAAACCTGGAAAATATCAAAATTATAAAAATATATTTTTTTCCTCTTTCAAAACATATCTATATTGCATTACCTGTACTTTAAATAATTGAGGATTATATATAGGTATTTAAAAATTAATAGTAAGTATTAAAATTTATTTTTCACAAAAAAAATTATTTTTTACAAAATTGCATAAATTTGTGAAAAACAATTGCAGGTCTGTAGACATCAAGTATTGGAGAGGAACTGAAGGCAAAACTGGCTATATAATATTGTAATGGCTATTATTAGGTAGTTGCCATTCAGCTCAATTTATTAATAAGTAAAATTACAAACAAATTTAAAATGTAACAATTAGATGATGAAAGTCGTAATATTAACAGAATTAAAGTAAATAAATAAATAAACAAATTTGTTGCAATGCTTTAATTATGTAGCCTACATTCTCCAAGATTAAGTTGCCAATGCTTCAGAGGGTTTGAAAAAAAAATCGCACTTGTTGAAGCGCACTAATCAAATCTGGCACCGCATATATCAAGGGATAGTCTCAAATTGTTTTTTGTGCACTAATCAAAACTGCATTATTCAAACCCGCACTAATCAAGGGGTTCCTGTATAAATGACATTTAAAAAATTATCCTACACATTATACAGGACTATTTATAGCATTGTATGAATACTAGTTGCAATTTTTTCGTAGTGTTATAGGTGTTCCATGTTTTATGGGAGTTCACTATCTATTATTATATATGTGACAAATAAATCTTATTTTGAATGATAAATACATCTTCTAGTTTTTCCATGAATATGTTTTAAAAAAAATCGCAATATCTTTTGTAAATATGATTAATAACATTAAATTTGTGAAAGTAATGGAATAATCTTATGAAATATGGATAGGATGAATTAGATATATATAGATGGAATCAATTTTAAGAGTCTGAAAAATTTTTTAGTCATTTGTTGAAAATAATATAGCAAGCATATCGAACAAGCTGTTTTTATATAGTTAATTTATAATTTTTAAAATTGTATAATTTATATCTATATTAAAATAGCATAATTTATGCATATTTCTTTTTCAAATATTAGTAGTTATTCATATAAATTTATAAAAGTTTTTTACCTGTCATATAAATTATATTATGAAAATGTAAAATAAATATTAGTAGTTATTCATATAATTTATAAAAGTTTTTTACCTGTCATATAAATTATATTATGAAAATGTAAAATAAATATGAAGATCATTATTAAAGG
Source organism: Olivierus martensii (assembly GCA_000484575.1). Classification (NCBI taxonomy): domain Eukaryota; kingdom Metazoa; phylum Arthropoda; class Arachnida; order Scorpiones; family Buthidae; genus Olivierus; species Olivierus martensii. The sequence continues at coordinate 17,075 of AYEL01077673.1, forward strand.
GAAAGCTGGTTAGCAGGAATGGAAAGATTTATTTGTATTTAGGAATATTTTCAACAGTACTTGTACCAACATCAATCTTACTGTAATTACCGTATTACATCGAATTTAAGCTGCAGTAGGATTTTAAAATAGGTATTCGCTTTGAATTTAAGCTGCACCCATACTTTACGACTTAAAAATTCGGATAAAAAGTGCAGCTTATATTTGATGTAATACGGTATATATTAAAACTGACAAATAGCTACAAGAATAGTCAAAAATATCTCATTATTATTAAATCTTTGTATTCCTGCTAAATGAGATTTGTTTTTATAAATTATTAAATATGAGATTCGTTATATTATTTTGTATAATTTTAATACAGTGATACCTCGGTTCACGAACACAATCCGTTCTTTGATCCTGTTCGTGATCTGAAAAGTTCGTAATCCGAATCAATTTTTCCCATTGCAATTAATGTAAATCCAAATAATACGTTTTTTGTCCTAGAAAAAATTTTTAACATGTTATGGCTTTATGTGTGGAAATAATACAGAAAGGAAATAAATATAACAGTAATATTAGAAGAAAGCATGTTTAACACCACCTTCACTAACACTTTTAACTTTTTTGGGAGCCATAATAAGGGATAAATTTAATTAAATAAAGAAAAAAACTAAAATATCAACACTTGTTGGAACTTTACTGTACCCATATGAGCTGGGCGAACTGGATTGCTGCTGGGGGCGAGGCTGTGCGCAGGGTTTTGTGCGCCGCGAGTCACGTGCGCTCCATGCACTCCGTGCGTGTGTGTTCGTGAACCGAAGCATCGTTCGTAAAGCGAAGCAAAATTTGTTCGCAAATGGTGTTCGTAAACCGATTTGTTCGTGAACTGAGACGTTCGTGATCTGAGGTACCACTGTATCTGAGATTGATGCTTTTTTCATTTTAAATATCTCAGATAAAATAATAATAATAATAATAATAATTTTTTTATGGACTTTTATATTGTGGATGTTTTTGGAAATTAATAAGAATATCTGGAATATAATAATAAAATATTGAAATCATTATTAATATTTTTACTATTTATTCAAATATATTACAATAATTATTACCATAATTTTTTATATCATGACATTAAATCCAAATTTATTGACATTATTAAATCTCTTCTAATAATTTTTTTTACTATTATAGTTATATACAAAATATTCTTTTATTTTCAATATGGTCGATGCAATTTATCAAAGTATTATTATTTTCTTTGTACCATATGTTGTAAGTATTATATATCTTAATGTTTTAAAAAAACAACTTTGAAATTTTTTCCAATATAACTAATGTCAAATTATTTTTAATTAGATGTATATAGATAGTAATATAGGCATTTGGGAATTTGGCACAACAATTTTTACTGCCTGTGTAATTGTTCAGTTAGTTCATCTCAGCATCGAAACAAAATCTTGGGTTAGTATAAATACAATATGTTAAAATTTTATTAATTGAAATTTATTAGATAGTATTAAATTGATAATTTCTATAAAATTTGAATTTTACAAATTAATCAAACTAACAAGCCAAACTTCCCCTGGCGGATCCTGATCCACCAGGGGAAGTTTGGCTTGTTAGTTTGATTAATTTATAAAATGGTTTATCCCCTGTTTGTCCATTGTTTATAATTGAAAATTTGAATTTTTTACAGACTTGGATTCATTTAATTAGCATAATTGCTAGCTTAGGATTTTATATTGCTTTTGCTGTTGCATATAATAGCATATGCTTAAGTTGTCCTGGTCTTCAAAATCCATATTGGGTCATTCAACATGCAATGAGATCTGCAAATTTCTGGCTTAGCATCTTAATTATTACAGTTGTTTCGTGTTTACCCAGGTAAAATATGTCAATTATTATATATTATTAATAAATCATATGAATCTTATAAATAAATAGTGAAAGTATCTTATTTTCCAGAGTTTTTTAATCCCAGTTCATAGATTCTCATATTGTAAAATTTTTAGAGGATTCCTATTTTAGTCCATTTTTCTGGCATTTGCTCTAATCAATTCAGTTCTGTAGAAAAACTCAATTTTATTCAGCTAAATTGAAATGCAAAAAAATGCATTGTAAATTTTAACACAATGACTTACATAAAATAGAACATATAAATTTAGCATTTTCATCAACTGTATCACCATGCAGTAATTAGATATTACCTGTAGGGAAAGGCATCTGCATGAATAGTTCAGTTCAAGTGCTCACTGTATCAATATCTAATTACCTGTATTTTCCCTACAGGTAATTAGATATTACCTGTAGGGAAAGGCATCTGCATGAATAGTTCAGTTCAAGTGCTCAAGTACAATTACTTCATGAGCTTGAGCTCTGCTTTACTGAGCTTTTTACATATATAATTTCTGTTTAATATTGTTTAAAAATAATAAAATACAGTCAGACCCCTTTAACACACAAGTCTGCTTAACACACTGTTTAACCATGGTTACCGCAATAAGCAATAGCTTGTGATATCACTTCTAGACATTTTCCTCATTAAATCTCGTGATCAGTGAGATTAGCTGCATGTTCAACCATTTTGTATTGGTCAAATTTTAAGTTATAAAGATTTTTTCTGTTATAAGTGATTTCCGTAATAATTAAAAATAATGTCGAAAGAGTGTAAACATTAACAAAAGGCTTATACGATTGAGGAAAAACTCAATGTTAGCAAACGAATTCGAAAAGGGCAAAACAAACTGAAATCACACAGAAAATTCATATCAGTGTTGGAACTTATATTATCGCTCAATTTATATTAATATAGTATTGTAACTCGCTGTTCACTTAACCCGTGGACCCTGACTACTGTGTGTTAATGCAGTCCAACTGTATTACTTTTTCTTCTATTGGAAGTTTTGCCTCATGTCTTGTCCTCCAAATCTTGACTTATAAAAAAAGAATAACAAAAAAAAATTTTTTTTTTGTATTTAAAAGCTTGTTAATTATCTGTCCATAGTTACACCAAATAACAAAATCTTGACTATTGCTCCATCATGTTAATTTAATTTAGAATTGCGTAATCTTGTAATTCAAATTAACATGATAATATGACAATTGAGCCAATTCCAAAAATCTATTTGAAATATAATTATGTTGAAAGGAATGATTGTTTTCATTATTTTTATTAAATTAATACTTTTTTATATATTCTTAGGATAATAATTTTTATAACTTATCCAGTTTCATTGTTATAATAAAATAATCTTATTGTATTCATTTATTTTATATTTATATCAAATGTTCTTTATTTAGGTATATAGTTCAATCAGTGAAAAATCAATTTTGGCCTTCGGATGTAGTGCAGGCAAAGTTAGAACATAAGGCAAACAAAAAATATTCTGAGCAGTCAACATTATCAGTTTCGTGGTCAAGAGGTTCAAGTGGTTCGTCAATTGTCATAAAGAATGGAAGTCCTCCTGAAAATTGCACTGAAAGTCAAGAAGGGAGTATACCAACTGTTTCTGCCATCTGTGATCCTTCTCATTCCATTAATTTACCAAATCCAGCCATTGCTTGACACACATAAATATTAATATTTTTTTTAACAATAAGTGTGAAAAAGATGGTGCTAAACAAACTTTATTGTCGATTGACCAGTTGACATGAGCTGCCTTATTTTTCTATTATCAGTATTTGACAAACTGAAGATTTTAAATATCGAACATTATATTAATGTTGTGTAACTATATTATTATAAATGAAATAACGGTTTATTTCAAGAAGCATATTTATATTTATTGTATATAAATATTATTGATTTTAAACTATCCATAATAATGACATTTGAAATCTATTATTTCTTCAGAAAAAATATCAAAATATGGGTTACCGTACGTGTGATAGTTTAAAAAATACCATATTTTCAATTATGGCCGATTTTAAGATTGTTATCACTTATAAATAGAAGTCATATTTACTGCTCGGTGATAAATTAATATCTTCAAGTTTTTATAGTTTTAATACTTTACATATCCAATAAGAATATTGTAAAAATATTAGTTTCCTATTCTTCAACGAGAATCTTACATATTTATACTTTTTCATAAGACTGTGGATGTTATATCATAAATTGATGCAATATTAACATACAAATCATTTTTACTGAGCATTCTTGTTTAAGTAAAATCTGCCATGATCTAACATCAATGTCAGATGGATATTTTGATGTTAATGTGTATTCCTAGTCATTGCTTAATTACTATCGATAAGAATTCAATTATTCGATATTTCTGTTAGCAGTCTGAAAATATTTATTTCAGTTATAGAATTAATGAAAAAATGTATTTTATTGAAAATGTTTGTACTTACACAATTAATACAGGTACCTTGAATATTAATATATTTTATAAATGTTGTTACTTTTCGTCATTATGTATATTAATTAATCGTGTTCCATAAATGTTGATTTGCTTATAAGTTTATAAGAGACCATTTATAACATGTATATATTTGTATTCCGTATTTATATACATGCTATAAATTTATATATATATCTTTAATAATTTTAAGTTGATTTATAAAGATTTATCATTAATTTATATTTTGAATAATTTAATGTATATTGTATCATTATTTGCTGTTTTAAGTCTATGGATCGGAATAAGGTGCTAATTGTTTATCGTAAGTATCAAAGCCACATTAATTGTAATTTCTGTTTTTTTTTTTATATGATAAAAAATTTGTCATTGAAGTTTCAAGAAATATCAATCATTGTTGAAGGATTTACTTCCATTTTAAATAAGCTTTCAAATGTATAAATTGTAAATAATGTTTAGTAGAGTTGTTTCTTGACTTAGTGAGTTTTTTACTACCTCAAACTATAAGAATTTTTTTAAATAAGATATAATTAGACGTACTGTATAATAGAAATCTTAGATTACTATAAACAACTGTAAATTTTAACATTTATACTTATGAAAATGATGGAATATACATCTTTCAAATGATTGATAAGTGTGTTTATGTATATATATGTGTAGAGAGAGAGAGAGAGTTTAATACTCCTGTTATTGCACTCTGCAAATAGTTTTGCAGTTAAAATTTCATTGATGAATTAAAATTTATAAGTTTTATATACATTAAAATCTAGGAATTAGTAATTTATACATTTTAAAAAAATTTTTCAATGTCATTATAAAAGAAATGCTAATAATTCAAATGTTTTTTATAATGTGATATGATTATAAATTAAAAATTAAAAAAAAATATATATATAAAATTTTTTTATGGCTGATAAATTTAGCCTTTATGCAGAATTTAGTTTTACATACATACAAAGAAATTTTGTACATTTTTATCTCTCTTGTATTTTGAAACATTATTAAGTGTTACATACAATCACTGTATAAGCGCACATTTAGAATGGGAAACTGCAATTTTTGTTTTTGTATATCTGAAAGTGTGATGATTAACTGTGGTTAACAACTATGCAATTTCCAGTTAGTGCCAGCTTTTTGTTTTGTTTTGTTTTTTTATATATGTTTAATAAATGAATCTGTGAAATTTTCTGAATATATGTTTGTTATTTATTGATTTCAATCACTGTTTGCAGGGATAAGTTTACAGGTTTGTTTTTAGTAACGGTCGAAAACAAATCATTTTTATATTAATTATTTTGCATAAAATAATTAAATGTTATATGCAAAAAATTTTCAATATTTTTTGTATATAATAATAGAATATATGTCATTAAGTACAGTACTTAAAATTGTGTTCGTGCGCTACAGACCTATAAATATAGTTGATGCTTCGATGAAGATCGATCGATTCGTAAATCGAATTATGATAGTGACGATTAATTTTTCATTTTTTTTTTTTTGCAGATAAAAAAACATTTTTAAATATTCTGATTGGTTTTCGTAGAACCGAAAATAATTACGCATCGATCGTGAATACAGTATATTCAAATAGGTTTGAGTTTGGCAAACGCTGAGTCATATCCTCCATTTTTATGGCGGATCTTTAAATTCGAGTATGGTATTTTCGTGTTCTCTAAACTTCCGCATTCGATACCTATCGTTTCGTTGGTAGAATTATTGATGCGATATATTTTCTAAACCAAAAAAAAAAAAAAAGACGAATATCAAACGAAATTCTTGAGATTTTAGTTCGATTAGATTGCATATCGCTATTATAGCTTTGCATCAATTCAGTCCATAAATGGATGGATGAATAGTTAATGACGCGAAACAACTATACTTCAATACGATGGATATTAATAGTTTCGCATTAATCCGAATTATTATTTGGCTTCCCATCTTAAACTACTAGTTAAACAATAATTTGACTTGCTTCTTTTGTTTAACTTTATTAGACTAGGCAAAAATTTAAGTGCTCGACATAGAAACAAAAACGGTGTAATGAGACATTCGGGTCGCTCGGCATCATTAGGTATTTGTGATTCAGCGCCGCTTCATCGATCGATTTTCTAGATATGACGCAGTTTAGGGGGCGCCACTGCGTCATTACGTCACCGGCATTGATATCCTGAGATCACAGAAGACAAGACAGGCTGCGATATGACGTCCAGGTGGTTGCCTTTAGAATCTAATCCCGATGTAAGTATCTACATCAAAGATATGATCTCTTCTGTATCGAATATACTAACTTTCCTCTTTTCTTTGGCAGGTTATGAACAAGGTGAGTTCTTGTGAATCCGTCTTTCCAGCTTTTTATTTTCTCTTTTTGTAATGTTTTCTTTGAAGCCATTTTTCGAGCTATTCAATGATAATAGAAGAGATTACCATCTACAGAAATAATCGTCGCATTAGCAAACATTCGAAGCATTTTAAAAATCTTTAAAAAAATAAAATAAAAAAATATTTAACATCAAGCATTGATCGAAGTGCTAACCCGCATAGCAACAAAGTTTTGCGTGAAACAAACAAATTGTAAATGAAAAAATGCTGTAAGCAATTGGTTTTTGTCTCATCGCCATTATTTTACTTCCAGTTCCTCCACAATGGGGGTGTTCCTTCCGAATGGGGCATTGTAGACGTCATCGATTTAGACGCTCTCCAGTCTGTTCCTCAACCTGTTGTTGCTGTTCTTCTATTGTTTCCTGGAGGTGAAAAGGTAATAGTCCGTTTAGAATATTTTTCTTCGTGAATATTAATAAAAAACCACTTTACTTAGAAGATGTATCCGAGATATTTTGAGATTTCCTATCTATCTGTTTACAATACAATAATTGAATCGCTACCTAATACTCAGTGACGTCATTTGGGTGTGACGTGTGCGAGAAACCAAAAAATTTTCTACATTTTGTAATTTAAAAATGGCCGATTTTCAAAATTCAAAAGTCTGAATTTCGATCGTAAAAAAAAAAATCTGTCGTGCGAAACCGTTAAGAATCTGGAGATTTTCCTGTTTCGCCTATAAATTGGAATAAGACGTTTCGATGCTTTTTATCTATTGAAGAATGGAAGTGTTGAACTGAGATTTACTTAAGGGAGGAGAAAAGTGCAACGTAAGCGTGACTTTTCTATGGTAGATCAATCAACCTCGAAGCGATCTTTTTTTGAATTTAAGAAGAAAAAAGAATAATTCAGTCTAAACGAAAATTTTCGGCATAAGAAGTATTTTTTTAGCATTCAAAATTGTGTATATAAAAGATAAATAATTAAAAATTGGTGAAGAGTACAAGTTGCGTGATTGTCCATACTGAAACAAGGATAGGCCTACTGTATATAAACTTTTCAACATCGATGAATAACGCATATTTCTAGCTAGAATATTGCATTATGCAATTTTTTCCAGTATGAAGAGTACGTTAAACAAGAAGCAGAGAGAATTCAATCGGAGGGGCAAACCGTCAGCGAAGACGTTTATTTCATGAATCAAGTTATCAAGAATGCCTGTGGAACCATCGCTCTCGTCCATTCCATAGCCAATAATACAGATAAGATAAAATTAGGTATGAACCAAAATGATACAAGATAAATACTTCCCCAATCAGGGTATAAATAAATAATATAAAAAATTTATTTATTTTTAGATGCAGAAAGCGTTCTGCAACGTTTTATTGAGCAAACTAAAGATCTGTCTCCCGACGCAAGAGGGCGAAACTTAGAAAATTACGACGTTAGTGAATACTGTATAAAAAAAAAATATGGCGGTTTGGATTTAAACGATAATTTTCACTTTAAAATATTATTTTCAGGACATCGTGGCACTCCACGAAGCCAGTGCTCAAGAAGGACAGACCGAGGTTGGTCGGATCGATAAATTCAAATTGCTACAACAGATATTCAGTTTAAAATTGAATTATATTTCAGGCACCCGATGCGGACCAGGACGCCAATTTGCATTTTGTCACTTTTGTCTGCGTAGACGGAAATCTTTACGAATTGGGTAAATATACATCGAAAACCACATTTGCATTTTGATTTTACAGATTAGTATTTTTTATTTTATAATTTATGTTTTTTACGTTTGTTATTTTTGCATAATAAATTTAAAAAAAAAATTATAGAGGGCTCTCTCTGTTTCAGATGGTAGGAAATCAGAACCCATAAATCATGGTTCCACTTCCGACGAAACACTGCTCGAAGTAAGTTTCTTTCGAATTGTTTGGATAAATGCAAACTAATTTTGCATTCTTCTGAATTAAATCCAAAAAATATTTTGAAAATTTAGAAAACAATAAATGAACTCAAAGCATTAAATGTTAAAAAAAATTTCAGCCTGTATATAAATTATTAGCTTAAACCAATACCAAGGAACGTTATTGAAAAAATATTTTTTATCATCTTATAAGCCTCTATTTCCTTCGGAAAATAAGATCGGACCAATGTTTGTTGTTTGCCTGTTGTCCTTCTCTAATAATTATTGAACTAATTAGCAGATTTTTATGAAATTAAGTAGTGATATTTTGCCATTAAAGGACATATCGATGCCGCATACTTTAATCCTATAGGATTGATTAATCCTGCAGTATAGAATTTCGTTTTTATTACAATTTTAGTTTATATTATTACCGAAAGATGGCGCTAAGTGTTGGCGATGTAGGGTAACATGATTTACTTTATTTCTTAGCATTACCGTCCCTATCTATCATAATGACACCATAAAACACGGATAATTTATGACATCATCGTGCCATCTACCTTGTACGCTGATTAAATTAGCATTAAAATTGAACACACAATTAATGGATTCGAAATGCAAAAATAAATGAAAAATAAATGACATCTTCGGAAAGTTAGGCAATTTATTTCCATCTGGAATTTCTTGTGGTTTCTTTGCTTTTAATTATTAACTGAAAGGCTTACAAAGCATATATATTAATTGCTTGGTCCTTATTTTTGTGTTCCTTTTGCTTGATTTATGGTTATAGGAATAACAATAATATAAAAATTCTCTGACATGAACTAAACAGACAAGTGAACATAAGTATTTCTCTAATTTGAGACATACATTACACAAAACATGCTAGGTATATGGAATTTTTGCACATTTTACCTCAATTCAAAAAAACTTTTTTACCAAAAATAATTCCACAGTTTTTTTTTTTTTTTTAATATTAGAACATTTCAACATGTGTTCTGTTTTGTTATTCGAAGAATGTTTAATCGATGCTCAATTTCTCTTCATGTTTTCTCCAACGCCTCATCATCCACAGTTGCTAAGCAGTAGTAATCCTTCTCTTGAAAGTTTCAATATGAAGAATTATGTCGAATACACTTAATCCTTAATAAACGCCCATAAAAAAAGTCGAAGGATAAATATACAGTTTGAGTGTGGTATCTATGGAGTTGGATGTCCTCTCAGTCCATCGGTTTGGAACGTATTCAAGAATTGACAAATATTTAAACCTCAGTGTGGCGGTTACTGCAAAGCTATTCGTAGACACCATTTTGATGCTGGTGATTGCAGCGTCAGCTAGATAGTCCATAGATTATCTACCTGTACAGTAAAAAAAAACTCTTAAGAATGTTACAAACTGCATGTTTCTGTCTAGCATAGTTTTTAAATTACGATTTTTCTTTATCAGGGAAAGAGGCTTTATGTTTACCCTGTACGTTTTTTAACAGATTCGATTTATCACTCAGGAAAATAATTTCATAAATAAAATTTTAAATTTAATGTGGTTTTTTTAATATGCAATATTATAAAAATATAGATTTAAAATTTTTCCTAGTGATTATTTTTGACGTAGATTCAGTAGAATATTTTTATGTTTTCCCCATTAAGTCTATTTTTATGAATTTTTGGATTTTCCCTCCCGATCATCAAATTGGAAAAAAATCTTCCATCATACTTTTTGGTAGTTGTGATCTGTCAAAGAAGGTGAAATAAAGTAACCGAAAACTTTTCGATATTAAAATTTCATTGCATTGTTATATCATAATTTTTTCTTACTGCTTCCTTTTTCATTAACAAATTTATAGCCTTCTTAATACAGATTTTTTTTAATCCTACTTTTTGAAGTTAGTCTAATTATCGATGTTTTATCATTTAATTCTCTAGCTTCAACCATTTAAAATTGGCAGATATTCAAGCTTCAAAAGCTTTTCCCTTAATAACTTTTGTACAGTTTTATTGATTTTTACAAAATTAAATAATATGATCGGGCTATTAAAATCGAATTTAAATCAACCTTATACATTCATCCATTTAAAAATGGCGGATATTCAACTTTTAGAAGTTTCCCTTTAATAACTATAAAACTATTTAATAGATTTTTATGATATTCATGATATAGATTATGCCATTGAAGATGAAATGTATTTTAGTCTACCTGCATCATTCAAAAAATAAATAGAAACTTCAGTAAGCGTGTGATTATTTTTATCGGAACTGCTTGTTGTTAATGTTTTCACTTACTGGATTGAGCTCTTTTAGTAAAGTATATTATTGAAAACAATAAACTTATTTGAGTAGTATATTACTAACACGATAACAGAGAGAACATATTTTTGAAAATACAGTAAATTACCATATTTTAAAGTAAAACTTATTTGTATACATATTTCTCATAAATATCATAAATTACCTTCCCATATTCTAGATTATTTTCTTTAAAAAATAAATGAGCAGGTTTACTTCCCCCTACATTTATTTATTTAAAGATAGTTCATGGTCGTAGAACTGATCAAAATCTTCCAAGTTTCTCCATGACAAATTATCACATGCTAATGTATTTATATGAAACATGAGCTATAATGATTAAATCAATAATATTTATTCATTATCTGGGCAAATTTGCCAATGATCTCTATGATAAATTTAAAATATAATAAAGTTCTGATAATCCGGAAAATATAATTCGATTTTTCTGTAAAACAAGTTTAGTTGGCATTTTCATAAGTTTCCGTTGTCGTCTCAATCAATACGAATCTGATCCGCTATTTTTGGAAACTGCCGAATTCTTTCGTCATGTTTCCTATGTTTACAGATGTACTTGACAATTTAAATGTGAACAGAAGTGCGTATATAATTTATAAAATCACTAATATATCAATGAATATATTATAATTGGAATCTTATACGCTTTAATGTTCAATAATCCGGCATTGCCGGCCGTTCGATGCCGGATTATTGGAGGTTTATATTATTATTCAGAAATATTTTATGAAAATAGAAAAGCTATATGAAGTTTTTTATTAGATTAGCTGTTGAAGCAATTGTTACTTAGCTATAATAAGAAAAGCTTCCAGATAAGTAAGTAGTTTAATTTGAGTTCTTGAGAGATCCGTGTTAGTGTGTGTGGAGGAAATATTTTTGCGCTTAAAATTGAACTCTGCTTCAGACCCACTGGTCCTCTGTGTCACTAAAATGTTGTCCAGTGTGATTTGTTTTTGTCTTTTAACAATATATCTAGAATTGAATTTTGATCATTTCTGAAATGCAGTCAAACTTCGGTTCAGGAACTTAATTCGTTCCTGAACGTCGTTCGTAAACCGAAACTATTTTCCCGTAGGAATCAATGTAAATTGGATTAATCCGTTCCTGGATCCCAGATGATTGCTTAGTTAAATTTTTACAATAATACCTCGTGCACAAGTTCTTAACACAAAATCAATGAAAACCATTAAATCTATCACAAAAAAGATAAACACAACACTAAGCTGATCAAATATAGACGAAAACTTAATTTTACTGTACCTGTATGGAGTACTGATATAAGTGGAAAGAAATGAAGTGAAATACCATTGTTTGGAAGGGGGATTCTTTTTCTTTTTTCTGTCTCTTGGCACCACTCGACTCTGCTTCAGACCCACTGGTCCTCTGCCTCACTAAAAAGTTGTCCAGTGTGATTTGTTTTTGTCTGTTTTAAAATATGTTTCTAAAGTACACATGGCATTAGTTAAAAATGTTCTTGTTGACAGCTTGTGTGTTCGTAACTCGAGACACAGTAGTCATCCGAGACACTTTGTGTCCGGAAAATTTGTTCGTGAATCGAGATTTGACTGTAATTGATTTTTCTCTGCGTGCAAAATATATGTTTATTTAAAATTTCATGCCATATATTTATTCCATAGTGAATGCTATATAAAAGAATATTTTGGAAGCCATACTAAAATTTTCAAATATCACAAAGACTGAATTGAAGTGTGATATCCCGAAACACGTTCAGTCCATTTTTGTCATTTTTTTATTTGATCATACTCCTATTGAAGTCTTCTATCTTATTAAAGACCAGTTTGTTCCCAAAACCATGTTAATCGATGTGTACGGGACTTGAATCCTGCTTTGCTTTTGAAAACTTGCTCAGTCCAGAAAACAGTAATGATGAAAAATCGCTCAGTCCTTTGCTCATGAGCAGAGCTTTTTCCTAATTCTGCCAGCAGAGCTGGTAAAAAAAAAAAAACTGCTATTACTGTTGGAAATAAATTTGTTGTGGGAATTTTTGTCTTGTTTATTAAAGGTAAAATTGTTATATTGGTTATTAATTTTCATGTTAGAAGCTCTTGAAATGAAATCATAACATTAAAAATTTAAGTTTCTGGGGACTCTCTTATCTATTGTTAAAAGGAAAGTTACTTTTCTGAATTTTAGTAGTTCCTAATTTGGAATGGTTAAATACATATTCTGAGGCCTTTTCCATGAGTATAGTGTACTCATGGAGAAGACCTGAGAACTTCCCCATGAAGTAATGTTTGAATTTCCTCAAGAATACATACTGGCACATTTTTGGCCCGCCTGTGATCTGTGGAGTGAGAACGATAGATAATGAGAGTTTTCAGGCAGAAGAGATTACAAGTAAGAGTAACATTTATAACAGCATTTTCGCCAGTCAGCAATAATCCGCGAATAAGCGCGAAAGTGCCGCGAAAATCGAATCTGTGGTTACAAATAAATTTTCGGGAAAATCGAATATGTGAATAGGGAATCTTCGAATACCGAGAATCGACTATATTTTAATACTTAAATCAAAATAAATTTAGTTTTTCCTCTAATAAAGAATGAAGTATATTGAAAACACGTTCAGTCCTAGCGAGTTTCCATTAATACCATTATATTTAGTCATCGTGTATTTAAAAACTAATGATGATTGATTCAAGATTCTACTGAGAAGTGCTGTATATGATTAGAAACAGATATCTGGTGGTAGATAATCATTCCAAATAGAAATACTTTCTCAATTCCATATTTTGCTCCTGAAAATTAACAAAAATGGGCTTAACGTGTTTTCAGATCACACTCTTCAATTATATTTTTCTGACTGTTCGAATCGACTAATTAATTCACAAAATACAACTATAAATATATATATATATATATTGTGTTTGTTTGTTATTATTTATTCCAAAATAAAGATATTTCAAACATCGCAGAGTAACCAAAATACTGTCTTACGCTTATTAATTTTTGAGTGATACATAATTTCGTTACAAGTTTGTAATTATTCCAAACATTAAAACGACATCTCTGAAATGTTTTCGCTTATGAATGGCATTAAAGTGTCGATTATCACATTCACTACCGCCAAAAAAATTATAATTTCTTCTTTTAGTGCATTGATTGTTATGCTGAAGTATTATTCCTGACGTTTAATGCATTCATATTTACGATTATGTATTCCAAGATATATTCAGTATATAGGATTTTCAAACCAGATGTTGGCTTTAGCTATTGTTTGGACATTTTGGTTATTCTAAATATTTTTTTGTAATACACGCGCTCCCTAGTTACGAACATTCGTACTTACGAACATGAAATTTGAAAACTCTTCAATATTTTTATGATAGCAAAATGCTCTAGCAACCAAATAGAATATAAAAAATGACAAAGTTATCATATTACGGCAGTATTTCAAGATGGCGACGATTATACCAAAAATTCCTCGCTTTATATTCGAAAGTTTTCATTAAAATCTGCGAGATACGAAACTTTTAATTTGTGAGATATTCAGTATACTATAGGTATACAGGAGTTTCAAATAAGATGTTGGCTTTAGCTATTGTTTGGACGTTTTGGTTATTATTTATAAATATTTTTTTGTAATACACGCGCTCCCTAGTTACGAACATGAAATTTGAAAACTCTTCAGTATTTTTATGATAGCAAAATGCTCTAGCAACCAAATAGAATATAAAAAATGACAAAGTTATCATATTACGGCAGTATTTCAAGATGGCGACGATTATACCAAAAATTCCTCGCTTTATATTCGAAAGTTTTCATTAAAATCTGCGAGATACGAAACTTTTAATTTGTGAGATATATTACAATGTACAGTATATAAAATTATTTTACCCTTAGAGCCCAAAATAACAGCAGTATTTGATACAAACAATTCGATTGACAAACAAAACTTACGTACGAATTGTGTTCGTAACTGGAGGAGCATGTACTTCATACTTTGAAATACAGTAGTAATAACCTCGTCCTTGTGTACAATGATTTAGATATATTACAATGTACAGTATATAAAATTATTTTACCCTTAGAGCCAAAATAACAGCAGTATTTGATACAAACAATTCGATTGATAAACAAAACTTACGTACGAATTGTGTTCGTAACTGGAGGAACATGTACTTCATACTTTGAAATACAGTAGTAATAACCTCGTCCTTGTGTACAATGATTTAATTATATTCTTAACTATATTTTTCGTATAAACTGGATATTCCCATGTATATTATATTCGATTATCCGTACTGTTTGATTAACTGAACCACTTCGGTCCAATTAGTTCGGATAATCAACGCTCTACTGTATAACTGGAAGAGTTTTAAATATATTTTATAATAGCTTTTAAGTGGTTTGTTTTTCCATCTGTCTGTCTACAATCCATCCACAAAATATCTTAACAATAAACAATCGAAACTATTGTATATTTCATTTTTATCAAGCTATACAAATACAATATCAAGTTGAAGTCTTGATGTGGGAAGAAGAGTTTTTTGAGACTCTGAAGTCGTTCTGAAAGGAGAATATTCTACATAATTTCATTAAAAATTTATCAGTTAATTCAGAAATTATTAACCAGAGACACACACAGCAAAATACTTTGCTTTTCAAACAATTTAAAAGTGGGTTTATCAAATCATTATGCTTAGATTTCCAAGATGCTGTTAATATTAAAAACAATTATAGAGTCTAATTGTTTTTAATCAACAAATTCTGATATTGTGTGAATTTATAACTGTGTATACTCTCCGAATTCCTTTAATTTTTATTATTTTTGACCAGAATAATTGGCTAAAAAAAATAAACAAGTGTGTTTTCAACTTTTAAAGGACAATAAACGTATTACTGCATAACTGATGTTGATTGTCCCCGACTTTTAACCTGAGCATTAGTAGCATGGAATAGAAATCAGGTCACAAGAGTAATGTTGTTTTTCCGCTATTATTCTGAATATCTGTGAATGTCCAATGTCACACTTAAAAAGCGTCGTATTTTCCTAATTTTATCAGAATCTGGGAGATAAATTTATCAACAATTTTGCTTCCTTTCTGAATGTTCTCATGTAATAATACGTGTTACAGTCTGGTGTATAATTTTCCATAACAATACTTGAAACAAACAACAGAATTATATTGTTGTGCCATTTGTTGTAAGTGGAAATAATGCAATTAAAACTGCAAAGTTTCTTGCATTATTTCATTCACAACAAAGGGCATGTGTTTTTGTTGTTGTTATTGGTTGTACGTGGTTTTGTTGTTTGTTACGTAATTTTTATTTAATTTTGTTTTTGTTTTAAAGCGAAGTATCGTCCAACATGATCGTGTTTTTGTTCCAGTTACATAAACCTTAAAAATATGAGTTTATCTTATAACTGTTAAAAGGTTTCAATTTTAAAACTTTAAGTTTTTCGCTTCCATTGATGATTGAAAAGTTTAATTATTCATTTATGGAAAAATAGTAATAATAGAATAAATTTTTCTAACTTTATCTTCACCATGCAGCTTTTCATCATACAGTTATCATGTTTAACTGGATGATGAAAATCTACTTGTATCTGGTCTTTCTGGTGACTAGTTTTCTAATTTTTTAATCAAATCTGTCTTGTAATTCAAATTAACAGCAAATTGTTATCTTCACCATGCAGCTTTTCATCATACAGTTATCATATTTAACTGGATGATGAAAATCTACTTGTATCTGGTCTTTCTGGTGACGACTAGTTTTCTAATTTTTTAATCAAATCTGTCTTGTAATTCAAATTAACAGCAAATTGTCTTTCAATCAAAATTTTATTTGTTTTCATCAAAAAAGTTTTGATAGTTTTAAAACAGTTTATTCAACTGGTGTTATCATCTTTTCTCTATTTTATATTATTATAGTACTGTATTTTTTTTTTACTGATGATCAAATTTTGAAATATATGTTCTGAAAACTGTTTGCTGTTTTTTCATTTGCAAATATAATATTTAGCGAATTTAATTTGAAAAGATTTTTTTTAAGAAATACTCTTGTAATTAATTTAAATAAATGGAAATTTTCTAATTTAGTCCGCCATATTGTTTTTTCAAGATGGTGTAAATACTTGGTTCGTGCCCGATTGAATATTTTGATTGATTTAAATCTTCTAAAAGTAAAATATACTGAGAGATATATTGCAATTCTTTCTGCCAAAGTTATTTCGTAAATTTTCGACTTTATTCATGTCGGTAAGGTGATTGAATTTACCAAAGATTAGTCGAACATTTCCGATCGAATATTCTCAAACTCTATATTTCGAAATTGAGGACGTACTGACAGACAAACAGAAAAAATAATATACAGTGCCTATTTAATATTACTGAAATTATTAATTAAAATATGCGAAAATTTCATTCGAATAAATTAAAAAAAATTTTGAAAAACGTATTATATCCGGTTGGCCGCCATCTTGAAATAAAATGACATTGAATATTTTAAAATTTTATATTTTGATTTTAAACAAAATATTATGTAGATATTAAATTATAAACGCCACCTGCCGTCTTTTTTTTTCTTTCTTTAAGATGGCAGCAAAATATCTAAATATCATACTCAAATTTTCATTTTCAAGATTTTTCTAGTAATTTTTTCGAAAATTTTAGAAGTGCTACTTTTACTCTTTTTAATCTCTAGCAAAATAATTTACAAATATACAACTTTATCAAATTTTACATATTGGTCCCTCCCTATGTTATCGTATGGATACGCTGTCATCTTTTTTCGATGCACTAGTATATTTGTATTTCCTCATCTTTTTGTTTCAGACACTTACCATCTTAGATTCTCATTTTCAGTAATAATCATATGAATCCATACGTCATAAATCAATGTGAGACATGGCACGGATTTCCAAATAATAAATTTATGATTATCGAATAACACACGTCCAGTAAGTATAAATTATTGGATAATGTTCTTCTGCTGCTGTTTTCCAAATTATTAGAAACAAATCCAGGATTTGCTTCTTTCTTAATTTTCTCTCTCCTTCCAGCTGAGATATTAATCATCCAAGCAATTATAAACTTTTATCATGAACAGCTTACATTCTTGGTAGAATCTGCCAGCAGCTGTAGGGGGGTTCAAGGGCCAGGCCCGAAATCCTAAGCTGTGGGACTGGAATTGATGATACTCTAAGTTCTGACTGTTATAAGTATCATGGCTTGACTTTGTTGACCTTCAGTTTTCTGGCGTTTCAGGATTACGCAACTCACCATGGGCTTGTAACTGGCTCCAGCAAGTCCTTCGATTTTATTCGGTGGCATTAAAATTATCGCTAGTAAGTAAACAGTTGGCATCATAAAAATCTCAAGAGTTGAGATCAGATATCGAACTTTAGTTAGAAAACCAAAGAATATATCAAAACAATAATGATCACTTTATATGCTAATCTTTGGATTGTATCCTTTACTATAAAGCATAATTTAACTGATTAGTCGTTTTTAAGATGCTTATGTATCACTTTTAAGCATTAAATAATTCAAAAACTTTCATGATATTTGGCGATGCATGTTTCTATTTATGAAAGATGTAGTAAATTATACAACACATATTACAGTACAGTCGATAATTTCAAGTAGTTATTTAAAAAATATATTATTATTAAAACATCTGGCAACACTGATTTTAACTATGCCTCTACTCTTATTGTATCGTATTTAGAAAGTCTGTCCACACGTGTTCCATTAAATATCACAAAACTTTACAGGGCCTAGTTATTAAATGATTCCTGGTCAAACACGGCCTACTGTCGTTCCATATCCATCTTTTCCCCAGACTTGACACCATTTTGTTCAATAGAATGAAAAGCCAGAGGAAAATGTTTTGCAAATTCAATAGAAGCTGTAATCAAGGTTGTAGAAGACATTGTTACAAATGACTACAGATGTTCTTCTATAAACCAACTTCCTCAACAATGATGATGTATAGAGGCTAAAAAGAATTATTTTGAAGCTAGCATGCATATTTATTAACTATTAATAATTAAAATCCTTTCAGAAATTATTGATTACATTATATTTGAGATTTTTAAGGAATTTATTTTAAATACATAACTTATGCTTATGTTAACCATTTTCTGTCTGGATACACTCAAAAATGCCAACCGTACCAAGGCCCAACATGATTAACTGTGTAAATCTACTAGGCCAGTGTTTTTTTATACTTTTTACATAACAAAACACTTTGTATTCTGCAGTTTATTTATTATTATGCTAACAGAAAAATTCACATAATTCACTCCACTCCAGATAACCATCGCCATATTTTGGTAACAAAATGGCAGCAATAATTTTGCAGAGATTATTTTTTTTTAAACATCATCTTAATTACCGAAACACATTTTTCTGTTTTATTACCACTGTACGAAATTATATACCCTTCAATGTTAGATATCGTTCTGCCATCTTAAAACAAAATGGCGACCGAGTTTTGTATTTCGATACATTAGATAATGATGCTCACATTATTTCTTTATATAATCTGATGCTAATTAAACTGATGTAATTATGTCAGTTTGTTTAAAAAAACGAATTCGTTCGAAATATTCATTAAAATGTCATTATTTTTTCACGTTTCTTATTTAAATTTCAAACTTTTTTGTTTGCATGTTAATTTTTTTAAATTGAGGAAGAGTAGTCCATCAAAATCCCATAAAAATTTAATTTAGTCATTATTATACCTGACGACAGCATCGGAAGTTAGTATTAAGTCTATGGGATTCTATAGTGATCTTATTATTATAAAATCCCATAGACTCAATACTAACTTTCGATGCTGTCGTCACGTTTATAAATCAACTCATTAGTGAGAACCCAACTTAATATATTCTGTTGATTTTCAAACTAAATCTATATCGTCCACTTTTTTTCCTCTCTCCAGTTTTCTTTTCTGTAGGTACATTACGCTATAAAAAAAATTTTTTTTTGCCAGTTTTACTACATTATAAATATTTTATACTCCATATTTTCAGGATCTGTACCACGTCTGTTCCCTTTTTTAAAATCTAGAATAGGGATTTTGCTATTTCTATCGTGTTAGCCATCGCTAACGTTTTTAATCCTGTCAAGTATTTTTGTTCTAAGAAGAATACCAGCTTATTTCCTGTCTTGTGGGTACATTCTTCTATCCGTATCTTGTTTAACAACTTGTGCACCCGTTTTTCTCCCTCTCTCTACAAAGATTTTTTTTATTTTTTCCAACCAGATTCTC
Source organism: Olivierus martensii (assembly GCA_000484575.1). Classification (NCBI taxonomy): domain Eukaryota; kingdom Metazoa; phylum Arthropoda; class Arachnida; order Scorpiones; family Buthidae; genus Olivierus; species Olivierus martensii. The sequence goes on from AYEL01077673.1 coordinate 37,199, forward strand.
CTCTCTCTTTCTCCACACAGAGGGAGAATCACTTTTCCTTTCCAGATTCGCATTTTTCTTCTAAAATTAGTCGGTAATTTACTGAGTTATTGTTAGAGAAATTAGCTTTTTTAATAGTTGGGTCATAAATTTTTCTGCTGGATCTTCTATAAGAAGTTCGATTGCAGTAACAACATTAGGATCTTGTAAACTATGCAAATCACATCATTTCTTATATGCAATTTTATCTTTATAATTCCACACTACAAATATTAATTATTAATTTTCGATATTGTTCAGGATGCCAGCAAGATATGCAAGAATTTTATGGAGAGAGATCCAGAAAATGTCAACTTTACAGTACTGGCTCTGACAGGACGAATACAGGACGAATAGAAAGATGCATACATAAAATTCCATGCTGCATTTGCCAATCAATTCTGCCTTAAATGGTAAGTTAAAAAAATTGTGATTTATTTTTTAATATACACAAAAGAGTTAAAAACTGTAATCTCTCGCAGGTGTACGTCTGTCAGTCAGCAGCATAATACATGTATCATCGCCTTATGTGGACTTCTTGTCATATTTGCATTTAAAATATTCTTCCCGGGGGTAGAGAGGTCAAAAGGTGAAGAAATAATCGCCTTATTGCTTTCTTTTTCACCCCATTCACAAAATGCAAAACCGTGTGATACTGGCAGCTCAGCTACAATTTAGGTTTTACATACCAGCGATGTTGTTTGGTGCTATTGGCACTCCAACGCATATTTACCTATATATATAAACATATCGGTCGGAACAAGAAACTGTTTTTAGACGAACAGCTCTCTTGTATCTGGTTGTCCAAATTGCTTAAACAATTAACGAACAAATGGCCGTTTAATGGCACATGCCTGCTTTTTGTACCTCACAAACAGTAATTGACAATAAACTTAATGGCATCCACCCCGTTTATCTTCTCCATTATTTCTTTCTCAGTTCTCGTCCGTGTCGTTATATCGAGGACTCGCTTTAGATACCGGTTTACGCTACATAAAAATCGTTTAAACTATTGAAAACTAGTAGGAAGAAAAAATTCCACCATAAAATTGAAGCATATAATAAAATGTTTTAATTAAAATTCTGAAGGACGAAACTTTAAAAATATGTGGCGTGAATAATATTTTGCTAGTAATTATGACGATAACACGGAATTTTAATTAAAAAACGCCTATGCGGGGATGATAAGGCCGTGTTCCACGAGCAAGCGACGCGATGCGATGCGATACTACGAGGGACAGAAAACAAACCAATAAACATAACCTCGACGCGTCTCACGTATATACTGTAGCGACGCGAAGCATCACCTGCTGTATGAAGCGACAGAGGCAAATTATCATAGCTACCGAGTTCGATTCAGAGGTTTTAATAAGAGAAAATTTATAAAACAAACCTGTATCATGGAAAATGAGAGAGAAAAATTACCATAATCAACGTTTAGTAGATAAATAGTGGGATGATAACAGAAGCGCTTTTAGTGGGACAGACTGTCGCGTCGCGCCGCTTTTACGTTGGACATGGCCTAAAGAACAAGTAGGTGGCTTAAAAATTTTAAATTTTTCGTTAATAATTAAGTTTCAGATAAAAATTTAGATATTTTTAATTAAATAAAATCATAAATTAATAATTACCACAAACATTTTGTATAATTTATCGAGGAAATGCCATTAATGTTCTCTGCTGCCGAAAGGTCGCGACACGTTACCCATTTTTAAACCACATTTTTCTCACGCAAGGTTGGTCGAACATGAGAAAAATTCCAAAATTTGCGTGGATCGTGAAGAAATTAAATTACGTCTAATGTTTTTGTTATGTCCAGTCGTCACGTGGTGGAAAGAGTGACATCATTTTAAATCACGCGAGCGTCGCGTCGTGATGGCATTTTGGCTGACGTGACTAGATAATGTCACTACTGTACACGTCTTTGATGAAAAAAAAAATATATATATATATGTTTACACGTCTGAAAAGTGTGAGAAGCAGAATTGTTTTTAGTAACTGTACAAGAATTGATACAAATTATATACAACTGCAGTATTTAATTTTTTTTTCATGCAACCAAAAATTGTGTGACCGTACCCTTGTAAACTGGTGTATTATATTGCTAAGTATAAAAAAAAACTCCAGAATTGTTCTTTCATAAATACCCAAACGTGTATTTTTATTTATTGTAGCACGCGTACTGCATATTCTCTGTTAAAGAATACTTGACATTTAATTCTTAGGATGATAAGCGTAAAGAAGTGATGGAATAGGTAGACATTTTTATTATCTTAAGCGGATTACGCTTACTGAAATCGACAATAAGTCGCATTATTTGAAGTTTTATAACTGCACTAAATAAGCTTACATTGAACTAGCCGTCTTAGGTAGTGTTCCACGTGCAAGCAACGCGACACTTTACGATGCGATATTATAAACGCAACCCTATGCTACGAACGACAGTCTGCTCCACGAGTATTGCTTCTATAGCGTCTATAATGAAATATCATCCCATTATTTATCCACTAAATGTCAGTTATGGTAATTTTTCTCTCATGTTCCATAATACAGGTTTGTTTTTGAATTTCTTCGATAGCCGTTATAATTTGCCTCTATCGCTTCAGAAAACAAATTTGTGTTTCAGCTATAGCAGCCATAATAGACGATGCCACGCGGCGCTACGATACACGCGTGGGACGCGTCGAGGTTATATCTTATGGTTTGTATTCTGTAGCTCGCATCATCGCATCGTATAGCGTCGCGTCGCGTCGCTTGCTTAATCTTTTGTCATATTTTTAACAGCAGTGGAATGGATAGAGAGAGGTTGAAAGATGGGACTATTTCACAATAAAAAGCCAAAGGATTATTTATTTATTTGTTCAAGATTATTGAAAACATGATTGCTAATCACCATCCTTTGGTTTTCTACTGGAAATTCTGAGAGAGATGAGTGTAAAAGACATGTTCACAGAGATATACACACTTTTCATATAAAACAATAAAAAATTATCGGATTTAATCCTAGCATTTGTCCAATTAATGTGTCCAAACGAGTTATTCTCGATCGACAATTATCTAAGTGGATAATCCGCTGCCAAGGTGAAGAAATGAATTTATTAGTAGCCTCTAGTTTTATAAACAAATCAGTTTTCTCACTCATAGTTTTCATAAATGGAAACGTCAGATGATAACGAAAATAATAATAATAATTAAATAACCGCTAAGTTTCACTAATTATCCAAATTAACCTAACAAAAACATTAATTGTTCAGCAAAAACTACCGCGATCATACACGTCAATACTTTTTATGGTAATAAATTTGTAATCCGGAAATGACGTCATTTTCAACTTTTCGGAAAACGTTACTTATTGCCGAATATTTCGTCATGGCAACAAAAGGTTAATAAAATTACGTTTAACGCAGCGGCAATAATTCCGTTTAATGGTTAACATTTTACACTACAATTGCGTTACGAATCTTTCGCGATAACTCATTATTAAATTACCCTCGTACTGTCCGACAAAAAAAATTTTTTTGCGATAGTGCTACTTTGTGCTTTATCATTGTTTATCATTTTTCTTCGACATCGCATTTCCGGTATTAAAAAAAAAAAAAATTTTTAACCGGTTCTGGAAATGTGTCAACGGTAAACCGAATCCACTTTTGCTGGCATCGTTCGATTTTTCTACTTATAAAACTGTCATTTATAAACCTTAACGAGAAGATTTCGCCCAATCTTCCCTCGTTCGGCATCCATTAATCACGTTTTATCAATGGACAGTAGGGCCGTATCCCCTAAACAATTGTACTTTACGAGGCCCCATACCACGTAGCTGAGTCGGGCCCTAGGCGGTTCCTAAGTCAATTCACTCCAGTTCCGTTCCAACACCTTAGATGGCCGATGCCTACAGGCCCCATAAATCAGTGATGCCTGGCATTGTAGCGAAAGTATTTTTGTTAACAAACATATTTATCGTTGCCCAATCACTCAAAGATGCCGTACAGCCGACATTTTTATTGGTATTAACATAATATCGGTTTGGTGTTATCTGTGGATCAACACCGATCGATTGCTCAACCAGATAAGAAATAATTACAGTCCTAGATACTTTTCCTTATCGCTACACGACCGATGTTTGCTGTGTACAAAAATATTGCCGGGGATAAGATTTTTAATAAAGTAATAAGCACTTTTCCTGTAAAGGAAACAAACCAGATGCGAAAGAAGGCCGATATGTTTTAATGCCAACCAATCACTAACTTCAACTTCTTCCTTATGGTGACGATAAGGAAAATAAAAAGCCTGAAAATATTCTCAGAAATTTTTGTGTAACGCATTTTATAACGCAACTCTCTCTTAGTAAGCGCAATTCCGCAACTTTTTGACCACAAAATCGCCCTTTATTTAGCCGGATTAAGATGGCAGACTGATTTTTATAAAGTGTTTTTAATTAACTACACGTCGCGAATTGTTTACCGCTGGCGTGTTGATGAGTCATATCCGAATAAAACTGTTAACCATCCTGTTTTCGGCGATTTTAAAGATTGGGTCGCATGTTTGCCCCAGAGAAGGCCATTAATCCGATTAGGCGACCGACGAGGAAAAAATAAATAAAAAGTTATCCCAAAATTCCCTCCCTTAAATTTAGAATTACTGGCTACTTTATCCTGTTCTGTAGTGTTATTCATTCATCGATTAAAACTGCAGATAAATGCGGACACGTTAAGTTTTATTCGTAACCTTTTTTAAGGCTGCTGCGTAACAAAAATAACTGCTTATGGCGGTTACGGTTGCGTAACTTCGTAAGAATAGGTGAAAAATCCGTTCTTGAAACCCTGTAAGGATGCCGAGTGGTGTCACATCCTAGATATTAGCTAAGCCAAACCATATCCTGAATGACATCAAAGTATGATATCATTTGCCACTTCTGGTCGTTTATTTGCATATTTAATTCGGTATCGGTAGACATAGTTATGTTTTTTTTCCCCCTCCATCTTGTCGGCCATCTTCGGATGTCCGCTCGTATGCGAGTTGGTCAGAAAGAATAGAAGTTCGTGTTTACGTTGTATAGCCGAAGGATACGTGTTGCTTGGTCTTTTGTGTCGCCCAGAGCGGTACAAAAACTACAGGAAAAAGTGTACCAAGCATATCTAACACTTTATACTGAACTATGACTCGTGTGTCATTGTTACAGAAACTGTGACTGATGGAAACTCGCGGCCATACAGGAAGTGCTCTATTTGTAACACTCCCGAACGTTTTCGAGTAAACCATTTTTGCGACTTAGCATCGCAATCTTGACCCAAATACGCTCACAACTTCCGCCATTATTCAAAAAATTACTAATACTCCTAAATAGGTCGAAAGTCCTATACATCCAGTTTTAAAAATGTCCAGGTTTTCCACCTTTTAATAGTTACTACTAACCGTGATTTATCGAGCAATTTCTAACCGACCAGCATGAAATACTCGCAGTTTGAAAAAAAATACTCGAACACGACTTCAAAATATAACTTGATTTTCGGTCACGACGTCTCTTTGCATTTTGATCTTCCTGATAAAGGCGGGTTAAAGGTCGAGCCACCTATCATTGTCGTCGGGGCAACATCTGGGCTTCACATGTTTCGAATTTGTCGCGTTTCGGCAGTTTCCTGTGGTCATTTTCCCGGTGAACCATCAGATATACTAGAAAACGGTGTTAATTTTAATATTCGGCTTTTGTCCGGTCGAAAACCTAGCGTGTGTCAGAATTTTCTCAGAAAAACCGCTCATATGCGTTGAAATGTCGCTGACTCGGCCGAGTGAGAGGTTTGACAGAGGTTACGTGCCTCCAAAACCTGACTCTGAAGAAGTTTTCTCCCCAATTCGGCTTCTGTTAAGAAGGGAATTTTCCCTGTTAGTGGACGAAAAAAAAAAACGGTCGCTCGAGTTGGTTTAAATTGTTAAAATGGCTAACAATAACGTCCTTGGGTGGTCCAGTTATGCGCAAACTAGAAATCAAACGCAGAAACCGATACCTCCGAGCAGTTTCGCCATCAACGCCTGGGACAGAAAAAGATTACGAGTATGTAATTAACGTCATTCCAAGAATTATGCCCTATTAAGAAAAAATAACTATGCAGTTGCATCATACCACCACACCGGCCGAAACTAGTTTTACACGCAAAATTGTTGTTTAAGCTATATTAGATGGTGAACAAATTTCGACTGTGACACCAACGTGAGGCACGCGTGAACGAAGTGTCTCCTATTAAGTATGACGAATGAAGATGGTAAATTCGTTAGACGTCCAACACTCCGATTTTGGAGATATTCCGAGAGCGCTGAGCCCCTCTAAAACTGCCTGAGGCGGACTAACTCGCATCGACGATTAACATTGAAAGTCTAGGTTATCTATAAATATACCAATTATTAATCAAAGACAGACGACACCACGTTCGAGAAACCTCATAATTTCTGATTAGACTTTATTTTTCGATTCGAAAATAAATCTGTTATGTCCTTGATTTTTTTTCTGACGAGTTCAAGGAGTAACGAAAGAACTGGCGTGTAAAAAAAAAAAGGTAGGACGAGAATTGAAAGAGAGAATAGGTTAATTAGTGGAGAAACAAAATAAAGATCCTATCGAAATATTTCTCAGGGATGTAAAGACTGATAAGTAACGAAATTTTCGTGATTCTTATAAACTTGGGAGTTGCTTTCCGCTGATACCAGCTAAACAAAGAGCGTAATAAAAGAAATTCGCGCACAAAAAAAGTCGATGCAAATCGAAAAATAGGAGTTGTTTTCCGCTGATACCAACGTAATAAAAGAAATCCGCGCATAAAATATAGATGCAAACCGAAATGTAGGAGTTGCTTTCCGCAGATACTAGTGCAAATAAAGAAATTCGCGCACAAAATGTACATGCAAATCGAAACATTAATATTATCGGAAAACAGTTCCTATGTTTCGATTTGCATGTATATTTTGTGTGTGAATTTCTTTAGTTGCACTAGTATCTGCGGAAATAAACTCCTATATTTTGATTTGCATCTGTATTTTGTATGATAATTTCTTTTGTTACACTGGCATCAGCGTAAATAAACTCTTATGTTTCGATTTGCATCTGCATTTTCTACGCGAATTTCTATTATTACATTGGTATTATCGGAAAACAGTTCCTATGTAATAGAAATTCGCGCAGAAAATGCAGATGCAAATCAAAATATAGGAGTTTCCGCAAATACCAGTGTAACAAAAGAAATCATCACATAAAATACAGATGCAAATCAAAACATAGGAGTTGTTTTTCGCTGATACCAACGTAATAAAAAGATATTCGCGCAAAATAAATGCAAACCGAAATAAAGGAGTTGCTTTCCGCAGATACTAGTGCAACAAAAAAAATTCCCACACAAAATGCAGATGCAAATCAAAATATAGGAGATGCTTTACGCAAGATATTCGCGCAAAATAAATGCAAACTGAAATAAAGGAGTTGCTTTCGGCAGATACTAGTGCAACAAAAAAAAATTCCCACACAAAATGCAGATGCAAATCAAAATATAGGAGATGCTTTACGCAAATACCAGTGTAACAAAAGAAATTATATAAATACAGATGCAAATCAAAACATAGGAGATTTTCCGCTGATACCAACGTAATAAAAAAAATACGCGCACAAACTGCAGATGCAAACCGAAACAAGTTTATCAGTACGTTACGCTTAATCACGTCTCTTATCTACAGCTTAAAAGGAGTCGTCGTTATTAATGGACGCGAATGTAAACAAGCAAAATCAGATTTTATTTGTGCCGCAAAATAATGCAACAATCAACAACTAGTAAAATTTTATAAATATTTTAATTAAAAAAATCCTTAATGGAGATATACATAATTACTTGGCATTAAAAAAAATCTGGTTGGTCGTTTTTACCATGAGTTAGTTTTTATTTTCATTTTTTTTTTTTTAATATCATTTTTCACGTCGTATAACAAAATATATAAAACTTTGTCTTGGCACCCCTACAATATAAAAAAAAATTGTACAAAATGCGGAGTAACTATTTGACTTTCTGTAAATGGCGTTTGTTGTGCAGTGCCAGATGATCTGAACGGGCGAATGATCTGTCACAGATTTTGCACTTGAAGGGTTTAGCTCCCGTGTGCTTGCGATAATGACGGGTCAGTTCGTCCGATCTGGCGAATTTCCAGGTGCACTCGGCCCAGGGACAGTGATAGGGTTTCTCACCTGAAAGAAGAAAGGAAAAAAAAACTTGGACTGAAAGAACTGTTAATTCGCTCCGCGCTTAATACCTATAGGGATCATTACTATTCGCAATTTTCCCCTTCTTTAAAATTCCCTTAAAAACCCATGAAAGTCAGAATTATGTGAACAAGAATAGGGGGAAACGAATGGCCAAATTCCAGCGGGTCAAAAGCTAAAGAAAATTTGCTGGTTGGCTTCCTGTGTTCATCTCTTAAGTGCAGCTGGTTGGACATCTAAAGAAAGAGATTTACGACTCCTGGGGGATAACCTTAACTATCATAAAACTTTCTAGGTACAGTATCGAATTTTATTGCACCCTGAGCTTTTCAAACCATCTGCTGTTAGAAAACTCAGCGGAAGTTTTTTTTACTTCGGTATAAATGTAAAAAAAAGACCCCAAAAAAATCTCAAAATGTCTCACCTGTGTGGATCCTTTGATGCGCCTTTAGATGCGAACTTTTCGTATAAACTTTGGGACAACCTGAAAGTCCAATCAAAAAAACGATTTTAATCTCTAAATCTATGGCGGACGATACTGTATTTTTGTTAGGAAAGTAATCGTCACGAATACGCCACCTAAATTACCGTCATCAACGTGACTACAGTTTTTCAACCGATGACAGCAGTCATTTTAACTGACGGTGCGGACGAATCGTCATTAATTTTACTTATGCTCGAATTGTTATTTTTGCACAAGTTTAGCATTTTATAGCACAGTTTCATTATAGAGCTCAATACTTTACATCCGATTTATTTAACCATTTATTTTCTATGGGATTAACGCTTTTTAAAAGTATGGAAACGGGTACTCACCGGGAAAAATGCACCGATGGATTCTGCGTTTTTCCAATTCCGGGTTGTTTCTCCGGTGGTTGGTGGTAGGAGTGTTGGTGATCTGGTTGATGATGGCATTTGGTTGGGCGGAGTACAGAGGAGGTGGAGTATTGGGATGTATGATGGTATCCGTAGCCGGACTTCCAGGTTCGGAATTGGGTGGCGTCGGTGGCATGTAAAGCACGTGAGCCACGGCGTACTGACCCATGCTGGCGTATTTGTAAGAACAGCTGGCAGATTTGGTAACTTCGAAGTCTGTGTTCAGTTTTGTTTCTTCGTAAATACCACCACTACAATTGGCATCGTCCATCTCTTTCTTTATAAAGTTCAAATGGACTGGTAGTTGTGCCACGTTTTCCACGGGATATGTTTCACTCTGCATTCTTCTCGCGTGCGACGATTTATTGGTGTTTTTACAGTCTGTTCCGAAGTCTGTCTGCTCTTCGAAATATTCGTCTACTTGTGAAGCGCTCTCTCTTCTAGCCTTCTGTAAACCTTCGGGAACACTCAGAGTAGTGAAGTCGTTTTGGCCTAAATAAGCGTCGAGTTCGTTTTCTTCGGCGATGAACTAAAATCAAAATACAATTTTTTCGTTACTAAACATCTAACCAACTTCAAACTTAAGATTTTATACCGAAAACCGCTCCGATATTGACGCGTATGGTGTTTGTTTGCATGCAAATTAACCGGGCATGGCTGCAATACATCGATAAAATTATTAAAAAAAAACTTTATTTGTTCGATAAACATAAATTTTAACACTAATTAGAAATTGTTTCGTAAACGGTAGTGTTTTCTGACAAGGAATGACGCCGCTTCTTCTATGGGACACATGGTGAACATCTTGCATCATTGTTCCCTTCTGTCGTTGCCGACCTTGTCCACGCGAACTTCCTGTCTCTACCAAAAACGTGTGACACCAAGGTCATGCAAAAGAGTCCTGTATGTGTGCGTGTGGGAAAGGCAGATGGAAATTGATAAAAACCCCCTTCTCTACGTCTATTAATATAAGAAAACAGAATCTGAGCTAGAAAGACGATCTTAGGACGACCGATCTGTCAGCCATATATATATATAAATATATACACATGCATATATATAGTCTTTCCAGGACTTTGATATCTTATTCCTGTACTAGACACTCCACCGGAGAGAAATTAACTTGTCAAAAAAGGAATGAAGTCCCCAAACAGATCTGGAGAAGCCGTGGGAACAGGAGATAGATTTGCTAGACGGGACCACCCGTCGAGTGATGAATTAATAGTAGAAACGTAAGGGATTAACCCTTAAGCAAATCCATCATGTTCTCCTTAAAACAAACAATGTCCACCATGCTTTTCTTACAGCAGCATAATGGCACATTATTTGTCATGGCATATGGAGTTTTGTTTGTGTAGCTGCGTAACCAACTTTTTTACTGATTTAAACAAGAGTTCAGGTTGTGTAAATACCTTAATTAACACACGTTTACCTCACAGTGTAATCTTAAATATATACAAAAGGATTAATACATTGAACAAACACATCTGGCATAATGCTTATGAGTGCCAGTTAGTGTACATTAAAAGTGGTAGTCCTGTATTAAATTTGCATATATCGAGTATACTAAGTGTAAAAATTTTATCTACACGATAAGTAAATACGTTACTTAATCATCCTAACTAAATTTGGAGGAAGCTTTCAATGTTAACTTACACTAAATAAACACGTAAGTTAGATGCAGATCAAAGTGCTGTAGGTGGATCCTTGTCTAAATTTAGAAGGGGCATTTAGACCGCAGTTCTATAACCACACACTAAATGTATGGTTAATGCTTTTAGATCTTTGGTACCCTAGTTACAGCTGGGCAGGAAACATTTATAAAGGAATTCCAAAAATAAATTAAAAGGGTCCTGTTGTTCCCTCATCGTATCGCGTTTCTGTATGAAAATAAACACCGCCAATTATCAAAAAAATAATTGGATACTTTATATGCGGGATTAAACTATAATTTTGCCTTCTTTTATTATTATTAACAACAGATTAAATGGCATTACGATCAATTAAATACGTAGCCAAACTTCCTCTTTTTAAGCTATCCCATCGAGCGGGATTAACATAACAACCTTTGAAAAATGTCTGGGCTGTGTGAGGGATGGAGACCATTTGGGTATTAGGAAGGAGCACGGTTCACAATGACAGATTGTATTGTGCTCCATTTATTTAACTATACAAATGGCAGGTGCCACAACCAGTGGCCGACCTTGAGATTCATGGCTTTATTCCCCAACATTGGGAATAAGTATTTTGCCTTTCAGTTTTGGCCCGGGGGCGCGCACACCAACGATCTTGGAAGCGGGAGATCACAGCTTGACAACTTTTGAGAAATCCATTTGATTCAAATGGTCTCCATTCACGCGTTCGAAGAGCCGTTAGAACCGCTTTTTTTATTAATTTACAACTCTTTTCCAGATTCCATAATAACCTTAAAATTGCAGATGTTGCCTCTTAACAGGCATGCAAGAGTGTACACTATATAAGGTCTCAAAACGATCGGTGGCAAATAATCGTAAGGAATCGATTCTCCCCTTTATTTCGTCTTCAAAAAAAGCTTTAAAAATAATCGCGATGCTGGGAATCGTAACTTAAAAAAAAAAAATCGAAGCGTATACAGCGGGATAGACCATTAAAGTGTTACAATTAGCCAGGCCACCCTTGACGAAAAAATTTGATAAATCGAATTTCTGTCTAACAGTAATCGAAACCAGTTAGAAAAATAATATGTCCAAGGATAAGCCAACGTCTGTCCATCTCGCATGTCAGTCCAGATAACAATCCAGATCGTTATCTTGGTCCAGTCCCTTAATGATGTGGATCTACAGGATTCTGCACTGGCGTTATATACCTGCATCCGTTCCAAACTAGTAGTAATAGTTTAGAGATTAATCGAACTGAAAACGATTATTTTCTCCAGTTTCGTTTAGAACGGCAACGGCCAAGGACGAAATCGATTTCAGAAACTTCGAGCAGAAAAGGAAAAAAAAAAAAAATGTAGTAAGGAACTTATCGCGTTTTAGAGTGACAAGGTGATAAACTGGAGAATTTTAATGTACACAAGAAAAAAAAAACTAGGGGATTAAAACAGGTTTTAATTAATTTGGTATGCGACAACTCTCGACCTTTTCCAATGTAAAAAAGAATTTTCAGAATAATCGAGTACTGGCGAGGAACTCGGCGATTTAGAACCTAATTCTGGAAAATGCCAAGAAATTTATGCAAAGTAGTAAGTTGGGAATCTTTTTTTTATTATTTGTTTTTTTTAACGTTTATTAATAGTAGAGGCCGACTTAGAACAGGCTTTCGACTGTCAAAATCCGTGTTGTCTACAAGTTTTAGCTGTCAAAATTTTCTGACAGTACAACGCATCAAGAAAACAGGAAAGATTTTCGGAGTGTCCAAACCAGAAATCTGTTAAAAACAATTATAGGGAAGCAAAACTTGTAAAGGATAAAAAAGCAAGTGAAAATGGCTAACCTGCGTTTTATTGGGCTGAAACAGAACGGAAGATAATTGTTTAGAAGCGACGTAGGAATCTGGAACTATTTGATCTCCTTCGAAAACATTCTCATGGTCTGCTGTCGGATCGAAACTCTTTTCCATGTTCCGTTCTATTCTCCAACTTTTACTCCAGTTCTCACATGGAAGCGAGTGTGACGTCAGAAAAATATATCCTCAAAAATCCTCCAAGTACCTTTTATCCCGATCCACGCGCGATGCGGTCGGGTGGACGAAACGTGTCTGAAGTGACAACACGTTGCCGTCCGGAGACGGAGCTTTGATTGGAAGTGACGTCAGACAGGAAGGAGGACGATTGGCTGGAGTTTAGTTTATCCAATCGCCACCCGCGGCACGCTTCCTCCTCCTAACGTCGTGTAAAGCTACTAGATTTTTTTGTCGTCGTCGTTATTGTTGTTTTTTAATAATCTGGTCTGGCACCGAAAAATCTGTAAGCAATTTCAGTTTTTGCTCCAAATTCCGAGAACTAATGGCAATCTGTCGGGTGAATTCCCGAATGGGGTGACGTTGGGGAGTGTAGCCCATTGTTGGTGTCGGGGAGTCAGGTTGACGGAGTGGACACTTTCCGAGAAGTTCCATATGCTGACCATATGGAAAGTAAGCGCTCTTATTTCTAACTGATGCACGATAATATCCGAGTTTAAAGAATGAATAGACGATAAAACATCTTAACAAATTTGCTCCCTTATTTTGCCCGTAGCAAATATTTCCTCTTCCGACACCTTATTCAAATTTCTTATTTCATTAAGTTTCGAATTCAGTTCTTCATTAGTAAAAAATATTGATGGTTTTAGGTTCTTCATTAATATTGACTTCATTAATGAAGAACTGAAAACTAAGAACTGATCTGGTAAGAATTATTTATTAATCAATATTAATAAATAATACTAACTAATAAATTAATAACTAACTGGTAAGAATTATTTATTGATATTGATTAATAAATAATTCTTACCAGTTAGTTTTTGACTTTGGTTCTTCACTCAAAGAATTTCATTAATTTTGACTATTTGTTAGTGATAAAGAATTTTTAGTGAGTTTTCATTTCTATTTTCACTAATAAAGAATTTTTAATGAATTTTCATTTTTCACTAGCAAAAGAATTTTTATTGGTTTTCATTTTCCACTTTGTTTTCATCAAACCTTAGTCGACCATGGTTTAAGTGAAACTGCAGATATGAGGATTTCAATATATTAAAATAGTATCATATACTATGTCACAAACTGTAATATTAAAAATAGTTATATTAAAGAATAAACACACACAATGCATAGTAAAGCTGTTGCTTACCATTCATTTTGCCACTTGGAGGATCTGCATTCAATTCTGAGTTCAACTTCAACTTTCAGGTTTTCAGAGAGGGCCATGTTTGGGCCTGGCTCAAACATGGACCTCTCTAATAATAATCTAATAAGACCATAAAATACATGTACATAAGATAAATGATGAAATTAGAAGAAAAATGCTTGTATCTCTGCATTATAGCTTTATTTGCTATAATCAATATATTTTTATTTTTAGTCACAGAATCTACATAAATCAGGGATTGCCTGTATATAGGTTGTATATACCAGTGTTTTTCAACCGGTGGTCCATGGACCGGTGCTGGTCTGGGAAAATTTTCTGCCGGTCTATGAGAAATTAAGTAAATTACAAATAAGCAGTGGCTATATTCAATGTCAGTTTTTTGGAAAACACTTTTCAAGCTTTTAAGCATTTAAATGACAAAAAATTATACTTTTGAATCTATGTAATGAAGAATAGTGATGATGTTTGGATCAGATAACTGATGTATGGCGATTTCTATCGAAATATGGAAATCCTTCTTCTCTGGTTTGAGTATTCATGAGGTGGCAACACTGATTGTCAGATTTGTCGATGGCAGAATTCCTATATTATTGAGTAGACGTGTATTTGTTTTTGCTTAACATTGTTTTTTTTTGTAAAACTTGAAACCTTATAAAATGGAAAAGAAGAAATGCAAACAGCAAAGCCTAAGCTTTTTATGTAAAGGCAATAATCAAGAGCAAAATAGTGATGCTTCTGAAAATGTGTCAAGTACTAGTGCTTCAAATTCAGAACAACCAAAGAAAAAGTCATATGTCGATACTTTAGAATATGCAATACCATCTAAAAAGTCAAAAGAAAACTTTGTCAGATATTACAATAAGAAGTACAGTGGTACCTCGGATTACGAACGTCTCGGATCACGAACAAATCGGTCTACGAACAGCATTTGCAAACAAATTTTGCTTCGCTTTAGGAACGATGCTTTGGTTCACGAACACACACGCACGGAGTGCATGGAGCGCACGTGACTCGCGGTGCACAAAACCCTGTGCACAGATTCGCCCCCAGCAGCAATCTAGTTCGCCCAGTTCATATGGGTACAATAAAGTACCAACAAGTGTTGATATTTTAGTTTTTTCTTTATTTAATTAAATTTATCCCTTATTAAAGGCTCCCAAAAAAGTTAAAAGTATTAGTGAAGGTGGTGTTAAACATGCGAGCTCCCAAAAAGTTAAAAGGATTAGTGAAGGTGGTGTTAAACATGCTTTCTTCTAATATTACTGTTATATTTATTTCCTTTTTGTATTATTTCCACACACAAAGCCATAACATGTTAAAATTTTTTTCTAGGACAAAACACGTATTATTTTGATTTACATTAATTGCAATGGGAAAAATTGATTCGGATTACGAACTTTTCGGATCGCGAACAGGGTCAAGGAACGGATTGTGTTCGTGAACCGAGGTATCACTGTATTTAAAGTTTGGTTTTATTTTAGCTCCAGGCAGTGAACTATTGTTACGACCTTTATGTGTAGTGTGTTCCAAAATTTTGTCAAATGATGCCATGAAATCGTCCAAACTTGCTCATCATTTGAATTTGAAGCATAAAGATTTTATTGATAAGCCCATAGACTTTTTTGAAAGATTATGTAACCAAATTAAAACACAGAAAAGTGTAATGAAAACGATGATGACTAGCGACAAGTCATTACTTCAAGCGTCGTACTTAGTGGTTAATATGGAAAAGCATAGTTTTAGATATATATAAATATAACTAAAGCTATGCTTATAGCTTTAGATATATTTATATATATCTAAAGCTAAAAAGCCATTTAAGATTTGTGAGGCATTAGTAAAACCTTGCGTCTTAGATGTCATGCAAGAAATTTTGGGACTTCAATCCATTAAAAAATTGGAAGCTATACCCATGTCGAATAATACCGTTCAAAGAAGAATTATTGATATGGCAACAGATGTTGAAATTCAAGTTGTAGAAGGGATAAAGAAATCTAAATATTTTGCAATTCAGCTGACGAGTCTACTGATATGAGTAACCACGCTATTCTTCTTTGCTTTGTGAGATATAATAAAGAGGAAGTCTTATGCAAAGAACTTCATTATTACCTTGACTTACTGGAATAACTATTAGTTCTGAGATATTTAGTGCTCTTAATAATTATATTCAAACACAAGGCTTAGACTGGAAGAAATATGTGGAAGTGTGTATGAACAGTGTTGCAAGCATGATTGGACATCATCTCTGGAGAATTTTCAAAAATGAAGGAAGTTGCACACCCAGAAATATTGTCAACTCACTGCATAATCCATCGAGAGCATTTAGCTGCAAAGAAGCTTTCTGCTGAACTGAACAGAGTGATGAATGATGTAGTAAAGATTGTTAATGATATTCGTAGTCAAGCTATGAATTCCAGGCTGTTCACAATATTGTGTGAGAGTATGGACTCACACCACCAACATATTCTTCTCCATGTAAAAGTGAGATGGTTATCAAGAGGAAGAGTTCTTGCACGCCTTTTTGAATTAAGGGAAGAGGTAACGAAATTTTTATGCGCCCAAAAATCAAATTTGATAGAATCTTTGTTAAATGTAGAATGGATGGCTAAACTTGCATATATGGCGGATATCAGAATCTTCTTAATAACCATAACATTTCACTTCAGGGATCTTGTACAAACATCTTTACAGTGTGAAATAAAATAGTTGCATTCAAAAAGAAGCTGTATCTTTGAAACAGTTGAGTACATAAGAAAGATGTAGAAATCTTCCAAATTTTGAGTGAATTTTTAACTACAGCTGATGTCAAACAGAAAGTAATATTCAAAATAATTAGTGAACATTTAAGGGCATTAGTTGAAAACTTTAATAACTATTTTCATGAAAGTGAGGATCCTCGTAAGGGCAACCTTTGGATTAATAATCCTTTCCTGGAAGATGTCCAGTCATGTGCATTTGATTTTCATGTTAAAGAAAAGCTGATAGAATTTTCTAGATGCCACTCTTTCGAGACATAAAACAATGTCATTGCCTCAATTTTGGTTATTGCTTAAAAAAGAATATCCAACATTGAGTGATAGTGATCAAACTATTAATTGTTTTTTGGACTTCTTATTTGTGCGAGAAGACTTTTTCTGCCATGTCAATAATAAAAACCAAACAGAGAAATCAAATGGATATAAATGCTGCACTTCATCTCTCAGCAACAAAACTGCAACCATGATTAGCTAACAAAGAAGCAACAGCAGACGTAGCACTAAATAATGTCATATAAATTTGTATTTCTATTCAATTAGTTAAATAAAAACTTAGACCCAGATAATATTTTTATTCAGTCTTGATAGTTTGCCAGTCCGAAACATAATTCCTATATTTTTGACAGTCTGCGAGTGTGAAAAGGTTGGAAACCACTGGTATATACCATATGTTTTTTCAGTAATTAATGTAATGGATGATATATAATTTATTAAATAATTATTTCACATTATATCATATTTAAATATTATTTCAAAAATAAAATGTCTAAAATATGAGCTCTATATAAAATATTCTAGATTTGTTCCATTATTTTAATAATATATGTTGACAACAATCATTTGATTAATTAAAAACATTACAATATAAACGATTTTGATGAATCCTAAAAAAGGAAATAAGTAGTATAGTAAGAATTAATTGCCTATTTTTTGAACATGCTTTTATTTTAGAATGATTAAAGATAAGGGATTAAAATATATTTCATTAAAATCATCTTCAATGGCATAATCTATTTATTGAATGCCATAAAAGTTTATTAAATAATTCAATAGATATTATAAGGAAATTTCAGAAGATTGAATGTCTGTCATTTTAAATGGATGAATTTACAACATTAATTTTACTTCAGTTTAAATTTAATAGTTTGACCATCCTGTTTAATTTTATAAAATTTAAATATTTTGAAAGTTATTAAAGAAAAATCTTTGACATTTGAACATCTGTCAATTTTAAATGGTTGAAGGTAAAGAGATTATTGATGTTTCAGTACAAGAATTTTCAATAATTTTAACTATTCTGTCGAATTTTATAAAAATATAATACATAGTTAAAGATATATTAAGAGAGCATCTCAGAAGTTTGAATATCCGGTATTTTAAACTAGAAAATTAAATGATGTGTCAAACTATAGGCCCTATCATTTAACATTTAATGGTAGAATATCACTACCAAATTTTGTGAAAATTTACTAATTATGGTATTTTAAACTAGAAAATTAAATGATGTGTCAAACTATATCATTTAACATTTAATGGTAGAATATCACTACCAAATTTTGTGAAAATTTACTAATTAGGTTAAAATTTATAGTTGGGAATAGACATGAAGACAGTCTAACACATTGATTACTACAAATGGTGATCTCATAACTCTCATTTTTCTTTAGAAAGCAGGCTAAAAAATAATAATACAAGTGTTTGTTGAATCTTGTTTTTTGGCCTGTTTTTAAGCTAAAATTACAAATAGAAGAAGAAAGAAAAAAATGCTTATTATTTTTTTAATATAATTTAAAATTATAGAGTGCCATTCTATTTTTATAAAATATAAATTTTCTATTATTGAAGGTGACTTCCATGTTGTTATGGAGAATAACCATAGGCAGTCACCATCCAGTATATGTCTTGTATGCCCAGAAGCAGATTGCAACTCTAATGGTTGTATGGAGAACCATAGTCAGCCTAATAGTAACTGCCATCAGATGACTAATAATGAATCTGTAAGCAAATCTTATACAGGAAAATTGACACCTCTGCTGCATGGTATAGATTATAAGTGGTAAGAAGATAAAATGTATTTTATTAAATTTAAAATAACAATGAAAAATTTTAGAAACTAGATGATTTTAAATCGAAAACTTGTTTGATTTATGCCAATAGTTTTCATTTTGGATTTCTAAGATTTCTAGAGATATGTGAAGATGATAATAGGTCTGTGAACTATTTTCAATATTTGATGAATTTCTGATAAATAAATAATAATTGACATACTTAATTACACTTGCTTTTTGTTTGATGATGAAAAATGGATAAATGAATTAATTAAAATAGTGATATCAAATAGGAATTTAAGATTGCAGTAATTGAAATCTTGTGATTTCCTGATGAGAACTATAGGAAAACACTAATTTCTTAATTTTGATCTTGGAAAGATTGCTATGAAATTTTATTATGGTTCTTTTATACATCTAAATTTTTTATTGATGATATGTTATTTTTTCATAAATATTATCATTTTACTTATAGTTTTTTAAATTATTTACAACTCTTTCTAGCAATACAAAATTATTAATTTATTTTAATGTGATTAAAATGAATTAATGATTTTGTATATGAGAAAAAGTTGCTAGAAGAAGTTGTGAATAATTTAATCTGAATATGTCTAAGTAGTGAATTGTGAGGTATTTAAAGTTTTTTTAATTATAAAAAAAAATTTAAGTAAAGAAAAATATATTTCTATGACATTTGTTTCCTGAAAAAGATCTAAAAGTATCCTAAATTCAATTAAAATAATTAAAATATAATTTGTTTAATTTCTAAAGTTTACTTTTTTATCTTCTAATTTTCAAAATTCCCAAATTTTATCTTTTAGAGAATATATAAAAAAATTTTAATGCGCTTTTTTATATTATCTGTTATATTTTTTGTATTTGTATTTTATGTGCTGCTTAAAGTTTTAATATTATTTTTAATGATTACTGAAAGTGGTCAGCAAAATTCATTTTTATTATTTATTTATTTATTTTTTAACAGTAATATTTACTCTAAAAGATAATAAATTATGTATAACTAGAGAAGTTTTACTATGGTAATAACTTAAATTGTTGATAGTTTGAAATAAGTTATTATATGCTACATTTAAAATATAATTTCTGATGAAATTCTTATATTTTTCTGTGCAGATTGGAATAATTTGAAGATATATTGTATTTTATGTTTGTTTATTAAGCTTATATGAAAAAAAAATATTTTTAAGGCAAATATTTTACTGGAATCCCTTGATTAATGCGGTTTATAAATCCTTGCAATACACCGCTTATATCAAAACCACACTAATCAAACTGAAAAACCAATGGGAATAATTATAATGAAGCCTGGAAAATATCAAAATTATAAACATGTATATTTTTCTCTCTCAAAACATATTTATATTGCATTACATGTACTTTAAATCATTGAGGAATATGTATAGGTATTTAAAATTTATAGTAAAAAATAAAATTTATTTTTCACAAAAAAATTATTTTTTTTTTACAAAATTGCTTAAATTTTATAAAAAATAATTGCATATCTGTAGACATTGAGTACTGGAGAGGAACTGAAGGCAAGGCTGGCTATATAATATTGTATTGGTATTATTAGGTAGTTGCCATTCATGCTAAATTTATTAATAAATAAAATAATGAACGAATTTAAAATATAAAAATTAGATAATGGAAGTCATAATATTAACAGAATTAAAACAAATAATAAATAAAGTTATTTCTTATAGTAAAAAATAAAATTTATTTTTCACAAAAAAATTATTTTTTTTTTACAAAATTGCTTAAATTTTATAAAAAATAATTGCATATCTGTAGACATTGAGTACTGGAGAGGAACTGAAGGCAAGGCTGGCTATATAATATTGTATTGGTATTATTAGGTAGTTGCCATTCATGCTAAATTTATTAATAAATAAAATAATGAACGAATTTAAAATATAAAAATTAGATAATGGAAGTCATAATATTAACAGAATTAAAACAAATAATAAATAAAGTTATTTCAGTTATTTTATTACTTATTGTGCATTATACACACTACTTACACCATATATACATACTGGGTTATTCAAAAAGAAGGAGCAGATTTAAAATATTTATTTCTAATGAATGATAATAGATAGTCACACATACGATACATCACTAGATAGAGAAAAGTTTAAAGTTTTATTTTATGCATTCAACATGAGCTCCATTTGTTATGTGACAAATGTCGAATTTGTTGTCCATTTCTTGCCACACATGAAGTAACTGGTCCTTGGTTATTGAACTCACTGCTGTAACAATTCGATTTTGCAGATCTTGAAGAGTAGCAGGCATAGCTGATACATATACACTGTCTTTTATGTACTCCCACAGATAAAAATTGCAAGGGGTAAGATCTGGTGACCTTGGAGGCCACTTAAGATGAACAAAATCATGTTGCCCACCTCTTCTGATCCATCATCCTGGAATTGTGTCATTCAGATATTGTCTGTCCATGAAAGCCACGCCTAGCTGAGGTGGATGAGTCCAAATGCAAAAGGGAGAGTCGCAGTCAGTATGACAGGTGGGAATGGTTTCGGTTTATTAATTAATGTTATATTAAGTTCTGTTAAATATACTATTTCCAACGTCAAAACTAATCATTTAGCATTCGACATTACCATAAACTTCCATTCAACTTCAGTTATCTTGTGTTGTTAGACATTACAATAAACTTCCATTCAACTTCAGTTATCTTGCGTTTGAAAACATCCAATGTATGCAAAGCTGTCATCCCTATTTTGTCACTGGACTCATTCAGATCGGAAGAGCGAAGCTGTCATCCCTATTTTGTCACTGGACTATTCAGTTAGCGCACGCGTACTTGAGTTGATGGTTGCAGCTAAGCTGGATGGACAGTACTGCCATACCTCGTGGTGGAAGTGAGGTGGAGGACCATTTTGCATGAAGATAAAATCATCCCAATCTTGTTGAATTTGTGGAAACAACCAGTGTGGAACATGTCCTGATATGTAATTCCAGTCACAGTTTCCTCCTTAAAAAAGAAAAGGCCATAAACTTTTTGACAGTAATGGTGCAAAACACATTCAACTTTGGAGAGTCTTTCATGTGTGATGACTATGCTGGGATTTTCAGTCCCCCAAATTCTGACATTTTGGCAATTCACTTTACCAGAGATATGAAATGTTGATTCATTGGAAAAAGCTAGTCTTTCAGAAAAAGTGTCAGTGTTCCAAATCTTGCAAAATTGCAGTGCAAAATTCTAACCTTTTTTTCATGATTGCCAGGATGCAATGCTTGTAGTAATTGCAACTTATATGGCTTTTTAAGCACATACCATACTGTTGGTTGCGGAATTCCAAGCTCTTTGCTTCTTCTGCTTTTGGATTTTTTAGAGCTATGTTCAAAAGCAGTTCAGATACGCTCAACATTTTTATCTGATGTGCTAGGATGACCAGAGCTTTTCTCTTTGCATATGCAACCATCTTCTATGAATTTCTTGTACCAACTGTAAATCTGTTTATGATAGGTGTCTTTTTGTTCAACTTACAACAAAATGCATACTGCACAGCAACAATGGATTCACTCTTTGTATACTGCAGTACACAAAATGACTTTTCCTGGGCCATTGCCATTTTCTCATAAATAAACAACAATGCCGCTGTAGGTGGGGGTTTAAAACTTTGAACTTTCCTCTATCCAGTGATATATGTATGTCTATCTATTGTAGTTCATTAGAAATAAATATTTTAAATCTACTCCTTCTTTTTGAATAACCCAATATATAAATGAGCTTTTCTTAATACTTACAATAGACCTAGTTTAATTTATAAACCTATATATATTGAACTAGAATTTTTATATCTAAATATTTTCCTATTCTATAATTATTTCAATTTATAAGAATTGTTGAAAGCTCTGAAAGATTAAATAAATTATAATATTTTAGTTATAATATACAATAGAAATTAAATATACAATTTTTTGATTGCAATATAGTGTGCTGAGCTAAGAAGAAAAATTGATTTGAATACCATATCTATAAATATATTAACTGATGTACTCAGCATTGCCTGGGAATTTCTGGCATATCATTTGTAGGTAGATGTTAATTTCTGGTTTTCGAAATTTTCTGATAGTTACAAATGATATTCTATTTGTAACAAAACTAGAGAAAATCAAAATTTTGGTTGTGGTGATAATGTCATAGTGATGTCATATATAGAACTTTTGTGATTTCACACATTAATGTTTTGTGTTATTATCCATTATAAATCATAATGATGTCAAGCACTGGTGACATTCTAGGGCATCATTAATTATTACATTGCTCATCAGAACTGTTTTGATGTCACACACGTGATGATGATCTGGGACATTTTCCATTGTTACATTATATATTGGAATATTTGTGATGGCGCTCATTGCTACATCTCATATACACTGATATTTTTGCAAATCATTGCTACATTACAATTATATCACAAAATGATGCCATTACTATGTCACAATGAGTCACACAATTTGACATTTTTGTGACATCATCCATTGCTACTTCATAAGTGAGAAATGATGTGATGTCATTGCTATGGCATATTGATATCACACACTGATAACATTCTGGGACATCATTCATTGTTATGTCATATGGAAAAACTTTTTCAATGTCAGTAATTATAAAATCACAATGATGCCATACATTGATGACATTTGTGATGCCATTCATTGTTATGTTGTGGTAAGTTCATGCTTGTGAGACCATAATGTCATCCCTACTTCATACTTTGCAATGTCAACAATAATCAGGATAGCAGGCTGAGGGATTTAAACATGTGTTTTAAATTATGACCCCAAAATGCCCCATCTTGGAGTGATTTTGACCCAGAGTACCCTATGTTACCCATAGGGAGTACTATATATATTGGAGAGATGTCAGGTATTTATAGAGCCTAAGTGAAAAAAACAGATAAAAAGAGCAACCAAATGTGCCCACCCTTTGTAGTGATTTTAGGTACCTTATGTATTTGCAATCATGGGAAGTCACTCTACAAAGTTTGGTCCTGATAGGTCAAATGATGGGAGCACATTGATTCCCATCATTTGACCTATTATTAGGACCAAACTTGCATAACAGAAAGAAACAGACCAATATAGTCAACTCCGCTTAATTGGGACACATTGGGACTAATCCATTTTGGCCCAATTAAGCAGCTGCCCCAATTAAATGAACCAATAATAAATTCTAAAATAAAATATGTAATTATTAAACCAGTAAAGCCTGGAATGAGACCTACCATCATAGAGTCGTTAGAAATATTAAGGAGAAATAAAGAAGAAAACCTAGTAAATGATAAGATCACCTGGGAGCCACCCCACCCATGGAAATATGTGCTTAATAAAAGAAATTATTAAGATTTTTTTGAATATGATTAACTAATTATAGCTTTAATTTTTAAAAAATTATTTTGTATGTTAGTAAATTTAATAAGTTTGTTATAATATTGTTACATTTTATTTTATTTGTATTAGTTAAACACAGTAATTGTAACTGTTACTTTAAATCTTTTGTAATGTAATACGGTTGCCATAGCAACAGTTATTTTATTCCTTCTTTGAATTTGATTCGAACCTTTAGAACAAAGTGCCTGGAGATGGCGACTGAGCCGAAAATGTTAGTAATTTTAAAGTTAATAAAATAGTTATCAATTTATCTCAGCTGCTATTAGTGCTAGTTTTTTCTCCTTTGTTAAAAATATGTAATGCATAGGTAAATAAATAAGTAGATAAAAAAAATAAAAAAATTTTAATTCTGCATAGGTAAATAAATAAGTAGATAAAAAAATAATAATTAGGTACCTATTTTAATGCTTACCATCAAAGCATTCTATTTGAAATCCCAGAAAATGGCTAACTTCATCACAAATAGTAATTTCAAATTCATTTTGCAGTTGATAGAGTAGTTTACTGATGTCTTCTTTCCTATTTGCAAGAATTAATCCGTCATCAACATAAATAGTGATAACAGTCAATATTTCGTTATCCCTTTTAATAAACACATAGGGATCATAAGTACTACATGTAAAATTGATAGAAGTTAGAAATCTGGTCAGTCTTTGATTCCAACATCTTCGTCCTTGTTTAAGTCCATAAAAGCTCTTAATTAATTTACAAATGCATCCAGATCCATCATTGTAGCTTTCTGGCTGGATCATAAATATTGATTCTTCCAAATTTCCATTTATAAAGGCTGTTTTGCAATCAAATTGGCTGATTTCCATCCTCTCTGCAACAGTAAGCCAAAGTAATAACAACACAGTGTTGTGTCGGATGACGGGACTAAACATTTCATTATAATCCACACAAAACTTCTGCTCAAACCCCCTGATAACTAGATGAGCTTTAAAACGTTCAACTTCTCCATTAGATTTAATTTTTACGTGATAAACCCATTTTATTGATAGTGGCTTCATATTCCCATCAGGTTCTATAAGTTCCCAAGTATTGTTTGTCCGGTGAGAATCCATTTCATCATTCATTGCTCTGATCCAACTTTCCTTTTCAGGTACTTGCATAGCTTCATCATAAGAATTTGGTTCAATAGTGGATTTACGACACAGATATGCATATTGTTTTGGTTGTTGAAGTTTGTCTCTGTCTCTTAACTGATAGCCATTATTCATAGATATGTTGTTGCTCCACCAGATTAGCTTGTACTTGATCCTCTTCTCACATGCACGATAACTCAGTTTCTTCTTGATCCACAACAGTATCCTTTTCCTTCTCTCCCTGACTCAAATCCAACAAGACCTTAGGGACAGAAACCTCGTGAAATTCAACATCTCAACTGATTTCAACTTGAGATTCATCTGGTATCCAGACTCTATAGTTTCCAGAGACCTCTTCATATCCGATAAAAATTCCTTGTTTGCTTGTTGTCCCAAATTTTTTATCACCTCTTCTTTGCTTAGGAATTCAAACAAAACATTCACTCCCAAAGATTCTCAAATGATTTGGAGAGTACTCATGACCATACCAAGCTTCATAAGGTGTCTTTTCTTTTTCACGAATTTTTCCTGTTCTGTTTAAAACATAAGCAGCACAATTCAACACCTCAGCCCAAAAATGTCTTGACATTCCATGTGTCAATAGCATTGTTCTTGACATTTCAACTAGAGTGCGATTTTCTCACTTAGCTCACCCATTTTGTTGAGGCGTGTAAATTGCAGATCGTCCTAACTCTATGCCATTATCTTTTGCAACTGCAATAAAGCCCTCATTGGTATATTCTGTCCCGTTATCTGACATAACCATTTTAACAACATTTCCAGTTTGAGTACAAACATATTTAAGATATCCTTTGAAACAGGTTGTAACCTCATTCTTGTGGCAAAGAAAAAAAGACTTTCCGATATTGTGTAAAATCATCCTTGAATGTGACGAAAAATCTATAGCCATTTAGTGAGGGTTCCTCCATAGGTCCACAAACATTAGTTACAATCAGTTAACCTGGTTTAGTTGCCCTTGACATTTTTCAAAAATTTGTACGTTGAAATTTTCCAAATGCACAACCATCAGAGCATTCTGATTCATTAAAAGCTACAGTTTCAATGCCTTTTGATCTCAATAATTCTTTTACATGAGACTTGTTCTGGTGTCCCATTCTTTTATGCCATACCTGAAGTAAATTCTCTTTATGACTCCTGGCTAAGAGACTAGACTCTTTGTTCTCAATTACGTCAATGTTCAGAGTATACACATCATCTTTTCTGTGGCCTTCAACAATGAGTGAATTGTTTTTCTTAAATAGCCACTTATTACCCAAAATTATTTGTTTAAACCACTTTTCTGCCACTGATCAAACTGAGAACAAATTAACTTTCATCTCAGGGACATACATAACATTTATAAAATGGTGCTCTGCTCCATTTACATGTGATCTTATGCTAATTTGTCCAATACCTTTGGCTGCAACCCTGCAGCCATCACCCAATTCAAAAGTAACTGTTTCCTTCAAATTCTCAAACGTGATAAAATATTCAATTTGCCATCATACATGTTCTGTGAAATAATACAAAAAGGAAATAAATATAACAGTAATATTAGAAGAAAGCATGTTTAACACCACCTTCACTAATACTTTTAACTTTTTTGGGAGCCTTAATAAGGGATAAATTTAATTAAATAAAGAAAAAAACTAAAATATGAACACTTGTTGAAACTTTACTGTACGCATATGAGCTGGGCGAACTGGATTGCTGCTGGAGGCGAGGCTGTGCGCAGGGTTTTGTGCGCCGCAAGTCACGTGCGCTCCATGCACTCCATGCGTATGTGTTCGTGAACCGAAGCATCGTTCGTAAAGCGAAGCAAAATTTGTTCGCAAATGGTGTTCGTAGACTGATTTGTTCGTTATCCGAGACGTTCGTAATCCGAGGTACCACTGTATCTGCTTCATCTCCTTAATTATAACTATTAATCAAACATTCAAGCACTTAATGCAGTTGAGGATAATCATAAACATTTTATTTAACACTTAACAGCTAATGTTTTTGGTATGGTGTACCATCTTCAGGCTATATATTCAAACTTAATTTTGGATGTCCAATAGCTTATATACAGAATCTCAACAGAACATTGCTATGGTTACAATCTCCAAGGTAATTGATTTATACTTTAAAGATTACATTAACTAAATAAGTAAAATCACAAATTAAAATAATCAAAATAATGCAGCTTAAATAAAATAACATAACAAACAATAGAACGATGAATTAAAATATACAAAATAAATTACAACTATGAAAATGTAGGTTAACAGGAGAGTATCCAAGGTTCGTTTCTAGTTACAGTTTAACCATATGATTTAACATAAAAAGGTTATGTCGGATCCCATACATGCCTTAACTCCTTCATAGTACACTTAACTGATGATCCAACATTACTTTATATATGAGATAGTCCATAACTGTTATTTTCGCTAATCCCTCCTTGTCTCCAAGGCATACTTTCATGCTGTAGATAGCTCAGTGGCTGTCCTGTCATTCAATAGCTTCTCGTCATTCTGTCTCCTCATTATTTCCAACGTCTCTGCTGTGGATACTTGTGTTCTTTTCTTGACTGGTCTTACTACTTTGGCATCATCCCACTGTATTTTTAGGTCTGTCACATAAGCTTTGACAGCTAAAGCCATGTACAATCTGCCCTTAGTTACATCTTATATGCTCCCCCTAACCTTTGGGCCAGGGTTCGATTTGTCACCCCTATGTATGTTGCTGCCTGCAATGTTTTATCCTCTTTCACTGGGATTCTGTAGACTCTTGTCTTTTTGTTCTCTTTCCAAGAATCCTTTTCATTTCTTAAGACATTAAATACTGTGGGCCCCTCAAAGTTGTTAATTTATTTTCCTTCCTAGCCAGCCTGTTTACAAAACCATATCCTTTTAGATTGTGTGGTATAGCTATACAGCTCTTAGGCTGGTTAGACCTTGTTGTTGTCTTGTTGCTTATAGGTCGTTATTTTTTCTCAATGTGAGGTTCTTTCTCATCCTATTATATATACTTGAAACAAACGATTTACTGCACCCCTGCTGCCTTCCCACCTCTACAATGTAATTTATCTCCTTTTTCAATTCCTCCTCATCTGTAATGTATAAAACAGCCCTTCTAAAGAAATATCTAAACACAGCTTTTTTTTTGTATACTATGGGATCCCGAGACCATTTAGGTATTAATACTAGCTCGTAAGTTGGTTTCCTGTAGACAGATGTTTTTAAGTCCCCATCTTTAGCTGTTATTCTAATGTCTAGATAAGTGTATATCATGTTGATCCATTTGCTCCCTTCTCAATGTTAGACATATGCCTCTAAAATAAATGCTTTGGCAAAATCCTGTATTCCTGTCTGGTTCATCCATACTGTCATTATATCATCTATAAATCTTGTACAGTTATCCCTCCTATAACATAACTTCCTACCACACGGTTTTGCTCTTGAAACCCTCATATAACACAGTACTTCTACAACATGGTTTTTACTTAACACACTTAGAAAATTACGTTTACTCTCCTACAACACAAAACATTTTCATTAATTTCTGTAAATTCATACTAGGGACACACAATACACACACAAAATGCATTCATTGGGAAATACTTTGCTAAAATTAGTCATAAATGAATTTTGCTAGTTTGATATGAGAGGGACAATATGCAGTCTATTTTCGATTTCGATTTAAAATTGAGTTAATTGGCGACCATTAAATATTTTGTATTCCAAACATTCAGATCTTGGAAAAAAAAAAAAGTTTTTATTCTTCAATAGAGGAATGTGAAAGAGCATAAAAACTTTTTATTTATAAACTTTTTTTTAGGTATATGATCAGAAACAATTGTTTTCTAGAGAATAGTAGCAGGTTAGATTACAAATTTTGTAAAGAGAGCAAAAGTTTAAATGTATAAAAAAGTTTAGAAATTGAAGCTGATATTGATAAAGGGAAAAAGACGTTCTCCTTTTAACGAAACAGTGGTAAGGAAGATATAATTATTAAACGAATATATATAATAACTATTAATAACATGCAACATAAAGTATATATATATACTTTTTCTTTATGTTTCGTGTTATTAATAGTTTTAATAAAAATTAAGTTTCATATGTGGAACTAAAGAAAGTTATTTGTTTTGAATTGGTTTTGGAAAAGGTATATGTTAAGGAACAATTGTTTTCTAGCTAATTGTTTTGTATAGATTACAAATTTTGTAAAAAGAGCAGAAGATACATTAACTTTAAATGCATAAAAAAAAGTTCAGAAAGTGAAGTTGATATTGTTAAAAGAAAAAAAATTCTTGTTTTAACAAAACAGTGGTAAAGAAGATATAATTAAAAAAATGAATGTTATATAGGCTGTATACTTTTTTCTTTCCTTTTGTTTAATGTGTATTGTTTTTTTAAGGGCTTACGTATATATATTTTTTCTTTCTTATGTTTTGTGTTATTAATATTCTTAATAAACATTAAGTTTCTTATGTGGAATGTTATTTGTTTTGAATTGGTTTTGGAACATAACTTTCCTTTTTGTATTGGCTCTGGGTCTTATATAACACGATTTCACACAACACGGTGTTTTTCAAGAACCTATCTACCATGTTATAGGAGGGATATCATTGTTAAAAATATACCAGTATACTGCATAATGCAATACCATTATAAAAATGCTTTGAATATTTTCAATGCTGAATATCATTAGAAATAGTTTCATAAAATATAGAAAGTTTTCTCTAGTCAAACACCCTTAGGATTAGTAAATGCCAAATTATAAAGAAACGCTATTCACACACCATTGGTGAAAAACCAAAGAAAAATGATTCTGTATACTAGACTAATATTGATTGTAATAAATGACTATACAGGGTGATTCAGAAAGGTGGTGCCAAAATTTACAGGTAGGTAGAGGATGAAATGCACGGTTTCACACAACATGCTGTTTTTCAGGAATCTATCTACCGTGTTATAGGAGGGATATCTGTATAAAATTTTAAGGCGGGTTGGAACCTTTGTATCTGCTGATTCTCCGGCCACCAGTAAAAAGTGAGAAATTTAGTGAAATTTATCAAACTTATCAACATGACTGGTGATTATACATAATAACTGCCAATTATGCATAATGACCAAATAATCACTTTTACCATAACATATATACTAATAGAAAATACAACAAATAAGCATCAATTTGACATTAATGTCAAATAATTTTTGAAATTATTTAAAAATTTATACATAGTTTTGAATTTTTGTACTTATTCTAAGAATATTCTGTAAGTTTGTAAGATGTTTGATATGTGTTTCAGTTTTCTTTCTTATACAATGTATTATGCTGATAATGGAATATCTAAAAGTACTTCACTTAATAAACAGTTTCTAAGTTACTATCTGCTTAGTAATGCTAGATTAGTTAGTTTTTTAATTTCTAATAAATCTATTCATTATTCACACAAATAATGCAAAAACAATTGATTACAAGGATAATAATTTATATAATCTAGATTACAAAATCAGCTGATTTCTATTTACATTATCATTTGCCATGCTATGTGACTATGCAACAGTCTCCCATCATGACTGCCAATTTCATTCTTTGTCTTTTCCAAATTGCACTGTTCTACAACTAATGACAATAAAATTAACCAAATTTTTGCAATTTTTTTTTTTTAAATAAAATTTTGAAATTATAATAGGAATATGAATACATATTAATATTTTTTATAATAATATATATAAATCAGAATTTTTGGAAAAGAAAATTTAAAAATCATTTTTATTCTATAATGTATCTATTTTCACCCATTTTTCAAAAACATTTTGGCCCAATCAAAAGCAATTTCTTTTGAAAGTACTGTATAGTTGACATATTGTTGTTTGGAAGTGGTTCCTAATGAAAATATCCAAATTTCTTGTTGATATTTTATCAGATTTCATGTGAAAAATTCAGTTTAAAGTCATATAATTGCTCAATTTGAATCCTCAAATTTTTCAATAGCTGATATCAATGTGTTAAACCCCACAAATGGTTGGCCAAATTGGAAATGCTTCAGCTTTCAATTCAAGTTCTTGATTCAATTCCTGAGTCCCATCCTTTAAAAAAAATCTACTCGAGAGTCCAGGTCTGGCTTGTCGATATCCATTTTACTATAATCTGGTGGATCCTCCTGGATAGTTGAGCAGCCTGTGGCAGGATTGTTAAAAGTCCTGTCATTTCATAATTACTGTTGATTAGAAATTTGTCATTTGTTAGTAATAAAAACTACACAGGAAAATATCACATACAAGACAT
Organism: Olivierus martensii; assembly: GCA_000484575.1. Taxonomy (NCBI): domain Eukaryota; kingdom Metazoa; phylum Arthropoda; class Arachnida; order Scorpiones; family Buthidae; genus Olivierus; species Olivierus martensii. Next base: position 68,758 of record AYEL01077673.1, read on the forward strand.
TAATCAGTCTGTTTTTTTCATATAGAAAATATTTCATCAAATTTTAGTTTTTGTTTTTTGATTATTCAAAATAAATTACAAAAATTTAATTAAAGTAATTTAATATGAATGAATATTAGATACAAGTTTCTTTTAAATTAAAATATATATTATCGAAAAAGTTTCATTATACTGTACTTTGATCATAATTTTCAATGCCACATTAAATCAATAAATTTAGTGAAGCTTCTTTTTCTACAACATTTAAAAAGTCTGAATTCATAACAAAGTCTATGGCTGATTTATAATTTAATATACAATTCTGCCATTTTTGCAGTTGTAACCTCACAGATTTCTGAGATTTTCTGTTATGATAAGATTTTCCTCTAAGAAGTTTTTCCAAGAGATAATGCAGCCACAAGACATTACTATATGGACTGAACACATCCCAATTATTTCTAAAGAGAGGAAAAAAGAAATATATTGTTAAATGTAATTGTTAAATATAATTTTTTATTATTGATTATGATTTCAAGTGATAGTTATCTTTCTCTAAGTATTATTATTCATTGGAATGACAGCTTTTAATTTCTATTTTTATGGTTTTGGTATCTAAAAATAATGATATAATGTGTGTGAAGTTGGTTCACTTTTTAAAATTTAAAAATTTTTTATTTTCTAATCATTTGCAATTAGTTAGTATCTTCTGCATTTATATCCTAACTGAATACCATCTGCAGTGCCAAAATAAATTTTATTGAACAAATCTATATTGGTTCTTGTCATCTGATTTCATCATTAATTATTAGTCATAAATCTGATAACAGCATAGTGCAGTACTTAATAATTCATAAAATATTTATAAAACGGAAATTTTAAGATATAATTTAATAAACATAAATTACAAAAAATTGTCTAAAATCTCACCTATTTTAGATTTATTATTATTATTGAAATTAGGGAAATTTTAGCAAATCATCATTATATTTAAAAACATCTTTACTTTCATTGCTACTATATATTAATAATCCTCAGACTTTTTTGTTGTTTGCCTTATTCTGATCTTTCTTTTTTCTGAGTTCTATTGACTGCTTTAGACAGTCAATAATTGAATGCACCTTCAGACCTCTGCAATAATAGCAATAATAATGTAGTAGTAGCAGTGTCAGGATACAATGATTTTTGATTTGATATGAAGAATAAATTTTAGAAAAGATATAGATAAAAATTAATTTAAATTATATAAATTATGATGATAATCTTAAAGTAATTTATTGTAAATTAAAGTAAAAAAATTTGTTTTTATAGCAGATTATATAAATGATGAAAAGGCATAATCTTGTCCCAATATTTATATAAATGGCAAACATGATGATGGACACAGTTCAAGGAAACTGTAAACTGCTTATATACATATAAATAAATAGCTATTAATTTACTTAAGCATCAATAGCAGCATAGAATAACACTTTTTAATAGGTTTTATTACTTATTACTAATGTTTTCGATTTCCCTCATCAATCTTTCTTTTAAATAAGGCACTCACTACTGAGTTTTACTATAACAACATAAAAATAGATTGGGAAAGAGCAAAAATCATAAAACCAATGACAAATCCAAGATAGATTCCTACAAGAAACAACTGAAATACTAAAGAGAAAATCACAAAGCAATATTTTAAACAATAGAACTACTGATAAACTACTACTAGCATGGATATATGCACTAAAAAGAAAATGACACAAATAACTATGAACAAGAATATTTAGCAGCATATAAAAATCCTGCACCAAAAATGTATACTAGTAAACATATTAGTTTTAGTTATATTTTTTAGTCAATATAATCTTTGTATAATCATAATGTCATCTCCATAGCAACAAATTTAACATAATTATTTATAATTTTTAAAATGTTCTAATGTCGTTTTGTACCCAGTGGGGCGAAAGCCGAAAATGTTAGTAATAAGTAATAAAAATTTATTATTAAAAAGTGTTAAGCACCAATAACAGTACAGAATAAGTAAATTAATAATTATTTATCATGATGATGGATAAATCACTTCTTTGTTCTAACACAAGTTATTGGGTTGTTCGGAAAGTAGTTTCATCTTTTTCATGAAAATGAACGACAATTTTTTTATAGTATATAAATATTTTAATCAATTATATATTGACCATTTTGGTCCAACACATATTGCCATCTTTCTCATAGTAGCATGATTCCATGCTTGTAGAATTTCTGATCTTTGCTTGCAAAAAACTGAACCAAGTGATTTTTGACATCCTCATTTAAACTAAGTGTTTTGCTGTGTAAAGAATTCTGTAAAGACCAGAATAAGTAATAATTGGAGGGTGCCAGATATGGCAAATATGGTGGGTATGGAAGAACATCCCATCCAAGCTGTAACAACTTCTAGTGAGTCATCAAACTTGAAGTTTGGCATTGTCATGGTGAAACACTATG
>AYEL01077674.1:0-47522 GCA_000484575.1 Olivierus martensii
AGAAAGGCAACATTGCTGAAGAGGCTAACGTTGCATAGGATGGCGGAGGGCAGCGACGTGCGCGAGCATCTGTGTAACTTCTTCGATACGGTTGATAAATTAGCCGATATGAACGTAGACATTAATCCAGACTTGTTAACTATAATGCTACTTTACAGTCTGCCCACAAACTTCGAAAACTTCAGATGCGCTATTGAGTCGCGAGACGAGCTACTGACGCCCGAAACTCTTCGTATAAAAATCGTAGAAGAGAGCGATGCACGGAAGAATGATACATATGAAAAGCAAATGAAATTTTATTGTTCAATAACTAAATAAAATAATTCTATAGAATTTTAATTTGTTACTAATCCTAGAAAAAAGTTAAAAAATTTTATATAATGCCAATAAGCAAAAAAAGCCAAAAAAAACCCCAAAAAATTTCTAATGCCAACCATGTCTAAAAAAAGCCAAAAAGAGCTCATTTGGCATCAAAAAAGCCAATCTGGCAACCCGGTTGCAAGTATCACTAAACATCTGATTCTGGAGTACAAGGCTGTCAAAACATAAACAACACCTCCAGAAAACAATGGCATGCCAATGTGGTAAATTTAAAAATGTGCTCTGACATTCATGCCTGAAAACTGATGGAACCAGAATATTAATTGCCAGATTTTTGATAGTCACAACTGTATTCTATGTGTATTCTAAAATACAAATACAGTTAATCCTCAACTCATGATCATTAGATTTATGATTTTTCAATCTTACAATTGTTTGTGATATTCTGAATTTAGCAATTTTAATAGCATATTGCCTAGAAATACATTTTTTTATAAACATACAATTCAAACTTCAAAGGAATAATAATCCAAATGAATCTAAACAACTTGTCAAATTTAACTCTTGAGATACACAACTTAAAATTTCAGTTGTGTATCTCAAGGGTTAAATTTGGCAAGTTGTTTAGATTCATTTGAACTTTCTTTTTTTATTAAAAATGTAATAAAGCAATCATTTACAATCTTGGGGATCTAAATTCAATTTCGGATGATTTTACATATTGGAGCCTGGTTTCAATTCCAGATTATTTTATAACCTCGAGGATCCAGGATCTAATCTTCACAATTATACCATCTTAAAGGATTCAATATTCCATTGTCTATTAATACTTTTAAAATTATCATAGCATTATGGGTCATTTTCAACTTAAGATGTGATAATCAAAACATAATCCCATCATAAGTTGAGAACAACCTGTACATTTTAAATTTTATGAACATTTACTTTTAAAATTATCATAGCATTATGGGTCATTTTCAACTTAAGATGCGATTATCAAAACATAATCCCATCATAAGTTGAGAACAACCTGTACATTTTAAATTTTATGAACAGAACATTTTCTTGAATAAAATATAAAAGTAAGTAAAATAGAGTAATCACGTGTTATGAGTTGTAGATTGCAGAAGCATATTAGAAGATACAAAAATGAAGCTTTTATTAAGAAAACCAATAGTCAATAAATGATGAGACTAATTGAACAAACACTTAATAGCATAAATATCAGGTATGAGGACCTGGAATTTGAGGTCATATGTGGTTTGTCTGTTTTCACCTACGACCCTCTGTGTTCGCGTTTAGACGAAGAGGGAGTAATCGGAGATGAGTTGAAGAATTTGTACAAGAGGGGAGAGATGCGGGAAAAACAATAACAAAAATATACGATGACATATCGTATGGTATTTTGATCAGCTTGCGAACTTCGTTCACAATAACAATAAATCACTGAGAAAGTTTATATCAGGTGTCCGTCAAATAGTCACAAATCTAACACCTGGCTCAGCAAATGCTCCAAGAAATAAACATCCTCATCCTCTCCCCGGCAAAAAGGTGAAAGAAAGGTCACGGGATTCAAGAGCTAATGTTGCCTGGGACTGGTGCCCTTGTTCTCTGGTTTGTTCATGGGACAGGACACCAAATATTTGGTCCATCACATCTTGCTCCTTCCCGTCTCGTTCCTCGATATAATTCTTACAAAATCGTAGCCATCACTGATCAGGCGACGGTGATTGCTCGTCCAAAAAAAAGGATTATCAACGCCAAGTGGACAATCATCAGACCGCTGTTTGTCCATCACAAGATTTGTTTATATCTTCGCAAGGTGCATTTTCATCATCTGTGTTAAGTTATGATAAATAAAAGATTTGGACTAAAGACTGTAAAATCTGGACTAGAGACTATATTAGTTGAACGTCATCAATCACCAATGCTCAAAATTTGTGAACTGTTTGTGAATCCTTGGGATCAAAGAGTACAGGTACCTCTCTTTCTGTTGTGTGCGACTGTAAAAATTCTTATGTACAGTCTCTCTCTCTCTCTGTTAAAAATAAAGAAGGAAGCAGTTAAATTCCTAGTCTTTATTGGCACTGGCCGATTTTGTTACCTATCCTTACTCATTACGTGCTGTTCATCTCTCTCTCTGTTAAAAATAAAGAAGGAAGCAGTTAAATTCATAGTCTTTATTGGCACTGGCCGATTTTGTTACCTATCCTTACTCATTACGTGCTGTTCACACCCGCAAGGTCAGTTCCCTGTCAGTACTTCTCTGGTCTACGCAAGCATTCCACACTCGCTCTTACGCAAATGCCACACAGGCAACCAATAAAGTTTTGTTGAATTTTCATGTGATCAAATTGCATGCACTCCCACAGAGTTCCTTAGAGGTGAGACAGATAAGAGGAAGATAATATGTTAGTGAGTATTTCCTCTTGTAGCTGGTTGGATAGCAGTTACCATAGTTAAAGGGGGGCATCAGGAGAGCAAGTCAAACATGGAAATCCCAAACAGTTTTATAAGGCTTGTATGCTATATAAGTTTAAACTAGAAACAACATTAGTGCAGCAAGAAGAAAAATATGCCAGGCATTCAGTAAGGATGTGGTAAATGAGCGGACAATATAAAGTGGTTTAACAAATTTAAGGAAGGCGATAAATCTATAAACAAGCGATAGACAACAAGGCACTCAAGGCAGCTATTGATGATAGTGACTAAACATGTAAAGCATTGAGTAGGGTTTATACAAACACCGACTTTTTTTGAAAAAACCGGTTTTTGAATTTCAATATTTCAAAACCAGGTTTTTGAATTTTCGGCAAAAAAAAACAAAAAATATATATAAATATTTTTTACTACTGGGTTGTTCAGAAAGTAATTTCGTTTTTTCATGAAAATGAACAGCAATTTTTTTATAGTATATAAATATTTTAATCAATTATATATTGACCATTTTTGTCCAACACATGTTGCCATCTTTCTGATAGTAGCATGATTCCATGCTTGTAGAATTTCTGATCTTTGCTTGCAAAAAACTGAACCAAGTGATTTTTGACATCCTCATTTAAACTAAGTGTTTTGCCATCTAAAGAATTCTGTAAAGACTGGAATAAGTAATAATCAGAGGGTGCCAGATATGGTGAATATGGTGGATATGGTAGCACATTCCATCTAAGCTGTAACAGCTTCTGGTGAGTCATCAAACTTGTATGAAGTTTGGCAAAGAACATCCCATCCAAGCTGTAACAGCTTCTAGTGAGTCATCAAACTTGAAGTTTGGCATTGTCATGGTGAAACACTATGCCTTTTCTGTTAATTAATTCTGGCCTCTTCTGTTTGATGGAATCACTTAATTTGTCCAATTTGTGGCAGTACACTTCCGAATTAATTATGGAATTGTCTAGAAGAAGTTAAAAAAAATCAATTCCCTTGAAATCTGACCAAACAAAGAGCATCATATTTTTTTACGAATATAAGGTCTCGGAGTGCTTTGAGCCAGTTCATTTCTTCTGTTCCATGATCGTTTGGGGTTCAACTTTATTGTAAACAATCCATTTTTCAACAACAGTTGTGATAAGCTTCAGAAAGGGATCATTTTCTTCACGTTTGAGCAGCAAATCACAGATGTCGATGCAAATCTTTCTTTGAGAACATCTGGAACCCAAATATCAACATTTCAACTGGTTGTGAACAGTTGAATTCCAAAAATTCAATCTTGTAGCAATTTCTCATGTTATTATTCAGCGATTTGCTTCAACCAATATCTTTATTTGTTATCATCAGTTTCAACTAACTTTCCTACACGTGATGCATCTTTAACATCAAAATTGTCAGAATGAAATTTTGCAAACCTATTTTTGGCACTGGCATTCTGTTAACACATCTCCATACACTTCACATCATAACTTTTTTCTTGCTTGAACAGCCTTACATTTTTAGTAATAAAAAAGGCAAAACATGCTGAAAATCTCCAGTTTATTTTTCATTTTTGATAGGATATCAAAAAAAATCTACTGCACAAAATTAAAAAAAAGTTTTTATAAATATACCTTGAAATGTCAGCTGTCAAAATTTACAATGACAATATGACTTAGAATGAAACTGGTAGGAAAAATACAACTAATGCCACTGATGAAAAAAACGAAATTACTTTCCAAACAACCCAATAGCATTGATGTTGTGATTACACAATATAAAACTGGTTTATATCCTGTAATCAACTAGTCTTAGTTTTAATAAATGAAAATAGACCAACAAAGCTTTTTTGTTCTTTGTGAATTTAGTTTTTGTCATAAAGAATGTTATTTCTGTATGTAGTATAGCAGTAAGAAACGACAGCTTTAAATAACTCTAGAACTACAGAATCTAAGGATTTTCTTATGGGATGATCTCTAACAAGATAATCTCAAGTCTAATCTTACAGGTATATCGATGCTTGCCTGAATTCTATTCCCGATTCCACTTAATTGGGACACGTTGGAACTAAGCCCATTTCATCCCAATTAAACGAAGTAATAATAAATTCTAAAATGAAATATGTAACACATAGCTAAATAAAAAAGTAGGTAAAATATAATAATTAGGTACCTATTTTAATGCTTTATTAAAATAGATACCTAATTATTAGTTTTTTACCAATCTCCTCTGACTTCATCTTCAGCACTGGGCCACTAATATTCATGTTTCACCCGCTAACTATAGAAAACCATTGATCTAATGCTTCTTTGACTTCTGGATTCTTTCCATAACGCTTTCTTTTGGATGTTCCCTGAATTTCTTTCTGTAATGCCCACTCCTCACACAGTTGATTTTCTTATTGTAGAAGATGCGCTATGGTAGATTTTGGTTTATTTTCAGCAAGTCTACAATGGTTTGTATTAAATGGCTGGCTTTTAATTTTATCCAATAAAGCAATTTTACTTGAAAGTGTAACTTCTTTCTTGACATCTTGGCAATATTTAAAAATTTTAAATAAAATCAACACTGTAAATGAATATCGCTAGATATCAGCAATGAAATTTTATTTGAAAGTGTAAAATCATTTCTTGGCATCTTGGCAAAGATTAGTTTTTCTTGAAAGTGTAAAATCCTTTCTTGGCATCTTGGCAAAGATTTAAAAAGCAAAGCAATTTTATTCGAAAGTGTAAAATCCTTTCTTGACATCTTGGCCAAGATTTAAAAATTTTAAATGTGCAAAATCATTTCTTAGCATCTTGGCAAAGATTTAAAAATTTTAAATAAAATCAACACTGTAAATGATTCTAGGTACTATAGTAGACTCTTAAGTAGACGCACATTTGCCAGATTCACAATGATAGATAACTGATTCTCATTACGCTAGTGTTGCGGAATACAGTATTGTTATGTATTATTTATCAACAATGATATTTACTTATAATTTACTAAAGAATGGATGTTTATGTTAGTGTGATGACAGTGTGTTGATGATGTGTATGTAACAGGATGCGAAGAAACGACCCGCTCCATTGTGTTAGTCTGTATTGTCTTGTAGAAAATTTAACCTGAACACTCCATTGTGTTAGTCTGTATTGTCTTGTAGAAAGATTTAACCTGAAATTACCGGATACAATAAAATGTTGTTATAATTTTTATATCAGGATTTTTTAAGAAGTGATTATAAATTTTTATATAAGGAATGTTTTTTAAAGAAAGTACACAACAAGTATTAGTATATGTAGTGTTGCCATATTTTCGAAAAATCCCTAATATACCAAAAATTGAAAATTCCTTTTCTACTACTGTCCCAATTAAGCGTTTAAATTATATATTAGTTTATTAGTTTAGTTTCTGTTCTTCAAGATTTGGCCCAATTACGTGGCTGCCCCAATTAAGCAAAATCCACTGTATATCATTTAAGAATAATGAAATGCTTTCTCTAATAATATCAGTCAGTTGAAAATCTTTTATTATTTTGAATCAGAACTGATAATATTAAATTTATATCATTTTAATTTAAAACAATAATTGATATATTATAGTTTATTTCTGGAAGAAAAGAATCCAATAATTATCTAAGCCAGCAGTCACTAAAACTTTTTTAATCATGTAACCCTTTATCAGTACAGAAAAATAGCACAAACTTCCCGTACAACATACACAATACAGAAGTTAAAAAAGCCAACTGAACTGGATTCAGGCAAATAGGAATCAAACAATTTAGCATTCGGGCAAATGAAATTCAAGCAAAAGCGAGTATCAGCAAATAGGATTCGGGCAGATAGGAATTCGAGCAAATGGGTTTGGGCAAATGAGATTCAGGCAAATAGGATTTAAGCAACTGAGGATTGGCAAGTGACATTTGAGCAAGTGTGGTCTAACTGTTTTAAGTACTAAAGATATAGAAAATATTGTAATTGGTTAATGACAGTATTTATTTGAAAGATAGATAGATCTCCTCTATATATCTTTCAAACAGATGAATGATATTCATTTGAATGACAGTATCTATTTCAATGGGATAATAAAAAGATTTTCTGGTACAGGAAAATGCAACTATAGAAGTCATATCTTAATCCTGAAAAGAGTTACACATGCACACAATATGTGAAAAGATGTTTCATATCTCAGACAAACAATTAAGACTATCAGCAATCTCAATTAAACAGAAATGAATTTTAAGACAACAATGCCATCTAAGGAGTCTTGTAAAAATTCTTATTTGATTTTAATGCAATGGAAACAATTCTCTATAATAAAGAAAATCTAAATTAAGAACCTTTGATTGCATTAGTACAGGAATGGACTTCCAATGAGAGGCAAGTTGCTATCCAGTCCATGACAACCTGCCCAAATGCATCAGATCTAATGCCAGAGCAAGTAAACTCAGATCCAGTAAAGAGACAAGAAGTTCCTCCCTTGTCCAACTCATTTGCAATCTCATTACCTCAGTCCTTTATATGCTCAAGTTCAAACTGAATCCTGTTCCTAATAACCAGTTACACTATGAGATGATGACATTTCCATCAAGTTTCAAGATAAAGCAGGAGTTATCATGTACATTTAATGCAACTTGATTATTAGATAGAATATGAATATGTTTAACACTATATCCTCTATCAAGATTTTAACACAGAAATATCATAAATTTCTGCCTGAAAATGAAAAATTGTTTTATTCTCATTCCCTTGGAACATCGTCGTTCACTCGCAGTAAATCCATTCTATACTAAGTTTTTGAACTGTTTGTGTACCAAACTAGTATGTAATAGTAATAGTAGTAGTAATATAGGGAGGGGCCTATTTCAGCCCAAGCACTGAGACCAACATTGGTCTATTGTGCACCCCCAATCAAATCATCCCAGAAGAAGGCTCCGTCTTTAAAACAAATGACAGTACTTTCCTCAATGGGACAATAGCAAGATCCTCCCGAACAAACGACAGTATTTTCTTCAATGGGACAGAAGCAAGATCCTCGGGAACGAAAAATACATCCCCAAAAGATCACACCTAAGCCACGAAAGGGCCACACAAAAAGATCACGCCTAAGCCAAGAAAAAGCCACACATTCACACAAGATGTAGCCTAAGCCATGAAAGGGCCACACATTCACACAAAATGTAGATCGGAAGAGCGTCGTGTCGAAAGGGGCACACACACACAAAATGTGAAGAGGAGTTTCCTTCTCATACTGACATCTTCTACGTAGGGCTTTCAGCAAGCCCAATCAAGTGAAGATGTCTTCTAAGATGACAGGGGGCTATCAGCAAGCCCAATCAAGTGAAGATGTTTTCTAAGATGATAGTGCCCAATAAGAAGCCCTGTAACAATCCTAACTTCATATTTGTTCAGAGAAAGCAACTCTTTTGGTTGGCTGAGCACAGCAACCCAAAATGAGAGCCTTCGCCTGCCTAGTGCCCTGTAAGAAGCCCTGTTACAATCCTAACTTCATTTTTGTTCAGTCCCTGTTACAATCCTAACTTCATTTTTGTTCAGAGAAAGCAACTCTTTTTGGTTGGCTGAGCACAGCAACCCAAAATGAGAGCCTTCGCCTGCCTAGTGCCCTGTAAGAAGCCCTGTTACAATCCTAACTTCATTTTTGTTCAGGTTCGCTGAGCACAGGAACCCAAAATGAGAGCCTTCGCCTGCCTAAGACCAGAGGTTGACCTCCAGAAAGCATGATGCTGAGCCGCCAACCAGTCCCTGACAACTTGCCCAAAGACATCCGAACCAATGCCCAGGACAGGCTCAGGTCCAAAAAAGAGGCGAGAAGCCCCTTCCCTGGCAAGCTTATCAGCAACCTCGTTACCCCGAGCAAGAAGCCCCTTCCCTGGCAAGCTTATCAGCAACCTCGTTACCCCCCCAATCCCCCTTGTTCCCCAGGTACCTAAACCAGGTACCCCCTGTTCTTGGTGGCCAGTTTCCCAATGAGAAGGCAGCATTCCCATACTAGTTTAGAAACAAATCGGGAATTATCAAGTGCTTTTTTCCATACTAGTTTAGAAACAAATCGGGAATTATCAAGTGCTTTAAGAGCTTGACTGTCAGATAGGATAAAAATAAACTAGTATGTAGTAATAACCCAAAAACAACAGTGAAGGTCTGAAAAAGCTGAATCTGAGCACCATGTAATTCTTATCCATTTCAAAACTGAATGTGTGTTGTTTCATTCAAAAGCCAAATGTTCCAATTTGTCGGCACAAGAAATTCTTCTCCCACAACAATAGAGCCTATAATAACTCTTGTGAGCATTAGCCTTAATGTATAACTTCAAGGGGAGATGCCCAAGATGACTTTGAGAGTAATAGCAGCAATTGTCATAGCTCCTGTGATGCTAATACAGATGATTATTTGAATTTTCTCAAATTCATTCTTATATGTCTTTAATAGAATTCGCCACTATCAATTGATAGCAGCATAGATAATAATGAATCTCACTGCCACAGTGTATATCAATATAACAATCTTAGTTTCAATCCCCATGTGTTATCCAAAATGAGACTTTTATCTTGAACACAATTGAAAATATAATTATCCAATTTGATATTTGTTCAAAAAAAATTAAAAGTGGAGGTAAAGCTTTTTATTCCAGTTTATGAATTAAATATTCATTAAAATGCAATATATTCACCAATTCAATTCTAGTAGTTAGTAAATAGAGAATGATTGAACTTTGTTCAGGACACAGTTACAAGTCAGTGGTAACAGCTGGCTAGCTGGTTTTCCTCTCAGTATAGATGCCACTAAATTTGGTGTTTTGATTTTGCTTGCTTTAGTTTTGGCTTTGACTTTGATGAGAATGTTTACATTAGAGTAAGCAAATACATATAAATAATAAAATACAAGCTTAATATAAAAAAATTATAATACAGTTCTTACTTTGCATATTGACAGGCTTTATACTTAGAAAATATTAGTTTATCTAGCATTGCTTGGATTTCTAATAGTTTGTAGAAAATTAAGAGCATGGCAATTTCTAAACATTAAAAAATCAAACTATAATTATAATTATAATTTGATTTTTTGATGATTATATATAATGATTTTAATGATAATGATTTTTTATAATTATAGTTATAATTAATTGATATTAATGACATACTTTTTCTAATGAATATATTATAATATTAAATAAACAGCCTTTTTGGACCGTATAGAAAGCATAAGTTTGACCTAGACCAAGTGTTGACTATACTGGACAGCATAGACATCCCGGAGTTTGTGGAAACGATTATACGAAAAGGTCCCTCTTATGCACTATGAAATGATAAAGGTCCACTGGATAACTACTGGTTTTTGAATCCTTGTTGACGCACATAGATGAGACAGAAAGGGATAGACACAGATGGTCCTTCTTAAATCAGAAAAATGTGATCGGGGGCAACTGTAGGAGTAGAGAAGCTACATATGAAAAAATCTAGTGAAGAGAGTACTAAACTGGATGAATGAAAAGCAGTATGTCATCACAAGAGAGGATAAGACAAAAAAGCTTGTGATAATGAAGAGGTAAATATATGAATCCTTCCTGGAAGGATACATTAGCAACACTAAACCTGAGCAGCTCCCCACAGACCCTACAGACTCAATAATGAGAAAAGTTGAAAGTATAGTAAGGGACAGGAGGATCCCCTAATGCTGGCAAGTCTGGAAGAGCGAAGCGCCTGTAACGCCGAGACTCTTCGCTTATATAAAGTCTCATAAGAAGTCTATAGAAATAAGACCGATAGTGGAGAAAACAAATGCGCCCACCTACCAGTTAGAGAGAGCAGTTGCTAAGTGGGGCAACAAGATATTAGGGGAGACTGAGACATGAACGACTATTGTAACATCAGTACTAGATAAAATTAAGAATATTGGATGTGATAGGAGCGACATATAAACCACCTTTGACTTCGAAGCACTCTACCTGTCCTTGAAAGTAGAACCAGTGTGCTTATATTTCTACAGATTTCTTATGCAGAATGTCCGGCAAGCTGATGAGATCTCGCAGTTGTTATGTGACATTGCGCACCTCATATGCCACGAGTCCTACTACACGTTTAAGAATGTAACATATAAGCAGCTCCTTGGTGTACTCATTGGTAGTCCAATGGCAGGAGTGCTTGCCAAGATCACCCTCCAAGCAGTAGAAGAGAGAGTGCTACCAGATTTTTGTATGGAGATGAAACTATACAGCAGATACATTTAAGAATGTAACATATAAGCAGCTCCTTGGTGTACCCATTGGTAGTCCAATGGCAGGAGTGCTTGCCAAGATCACCCTCCGAGCAGTAGAAGAGAGAGTGCTACCAGATTTTTGTATGGAGATGAAACTATACAGCAGATAAATAGATGATATCTTAGTTATCTGGAAAAAAGAGGATAGAATAGAAGAGTTTGCTAAAGCCATGACGAAGAACCAGTATGAACTGTATCTGAAGAAGGACCAACATAGCGTAACAGATGTACATTTTCTGGATCTTGATGTTAAATTAGACGAGGGAAGCATAGAGACTAGTGTCTATAAGAAGCCCACTCTAGTGCTCATACCAAGCTGGTCTAACGATCCAGTAGGGTATAAAAAGTCCGCCTTTAAGAGTTTTTATTGGAGAGCAATTTTATACTGTAGTGATGAACGAGCATTACAGCAAGAGCTCTGGTACATAAACAATGTAGGAAGAAAACACGGGTATACAAGATCCTTCCTGAAAAACATCTTGAGAGAGGTGTGCACTAATATTGGTAAACGAAACAATAGACCACAGGACCCACCCAACGCCCAGAGCAATTATAAACCAGTACCATACCACATGAGAAGTTTAGAGGCAGTTAGGAGAGTTGCCAGGAATAGCAATTTGAAGTTAACAACGTCTAGAGGCCCAACTATCTTTGGCCTCCTAAGGAATGAGAAGGACCCGATAAAACAGTCAGAGAGGAGTGGAGTCTACGATATTCCAACTGTCAACACAGAGACAGGAGAGGAAGACTCATACATCGGCGTCACGAGAAGGAACTTAAGGAAGAGACTCTTGGAACATAAGAAGAGTATAGAGCAAGGAGTATTAACCATGGCTTTAGCAGTGGAAGCGTATGGGAGTGATCTAACCATAAAGTAGGATGAAACTAGAGTGGTGAAACCGGTTTTAAAATGTACACAGCCGGAGGTCACAGAGTCAATTGAGATATTGAAGCGAGGAGAGAGAAGCAAGCTATTGAATGACCGTCTAGCGTGGGATCCACCACAACCGTGGAAACATGCTATAAACAAGAGTATGAAGAAACTGTAAAATTTTTGTATAGTGAGTGAAGCTGTCTAAATGTGCTTAGACATTGTAGTTATTATATTATACTTTTATTTTTTAGATTGTTTAAGGAATTTCTTGCATGTAACCATAATCATTTGTTTATTTTTAAGCTACTTGATGTAAATGACGTCATCATGTTTAACTTGTTCTCATAGTAACTATATGTTCTTTTTTCGAATATTTTGTTTTTTGCCTGAAGATGGCCGTAAGGCCGAAAGTGTTAGCGATAAAGTTTATTAAATATTTTGTGTTAAACTGCAATCTAGTGCTGTTTTTTCAAGTTATTTGTATCAATTTATATAAATTATGTTTATTCCTTTAATTCTTTTATTTTATTGTGATTATTATTGTTAGATTTTTTTGTGTAATATTTGTGAAATTAATTTGTTTATTGCTTAATTGAAGTGTTACAATGTGTGACTGGGATGTTAGTCTGTACAGATAGATTTATAGCTATGAAACTTTTGAATATTTGTTTTGATAAAGGGTTTAAAATGGGAGGATGTGTAAATCATATGCTTTACCATTGATGTTTTTCATGTAGTTCAATGTTCTATGTAATATATCAATACTGATGATTAGATTGGATGACTGATCAGAACTGGTCATTCTGATCAGTCATCCAATCTAATTTGAGAAGGAGAGGTGAAGTGAAAATGTTTTGTTCTGTATTTGAACTAAGGTAGGTTATATGGATAGCTGAAAACAGTTTTGATTAAAACAGTTTGTGAAGAAGTTAACTCTGAACTATCCTATTATTATTTTTTATCATGCTCTTTTATTATTTATCATTATTTTCATTATTGTTTAACGTATTATATTTTAATTTAAGATTTAACTCAAATTCCAGATTCTCTGTCTCGGCAGTTAGCAATCATGTGTTATGGAACAGAAATCCGTCTTCTGAACTCTCTCTCTCAACTATTGATGTCATCTAATCTAAATAATTTTAACACTGATTCGATGTGAGAATATAAGAATGATCTCTTATTGATGTTTTGTTCAGTACATAATTAATTTCTAAAGAGGATGACATGAATTGATTACTCTGTAAACTAATAAATTTGACATTGTTGCACAACTTTATGTAAATGAAGCAATTTGGGACTGTAAGTCACTCTTATAAAAATGTTTGCATCAATTGGCACAGTAAGGTGTGTCTATATTGAAGTAGAGCTGATATAGTGATATTTGAATCTCTTGTAAAATCGTCCATGGCATAAGTTTGTATTGGTAGTGGAGATATAGTATTAATTAATATTTAAGGTTAAAATTATTGTGAATATTTGAATTTTGATTAAATAAGTTTTGTTGACAGTTTGAATTGTGCTTTATCATTGCTTAAATAAAGCTTTGTTGATACTTTTGTAAGTGTATTGAGTCTAAATAATAAAATATAAATTTATTTAAGTTTATTCGAGAATATACATTTATAAGAACAGCACTACTCAGCAGTAAAGAGAAAGAATTTTATTTATCAACCTTTGCAAACATTTTCGGTCCTAGACCATCATCAAGCACAATTCCAATATTAACGGAATTCTAAATTAGAATTTTTATTTATCAACCTTTGCAAACGTTTTCGGTCCTAGACCATCATCAAGCACAATTCCAATATTAACGGAATTCCTTTCTGCAAATGAAAACATTTCTTTTTTTCCTTTTTCAATAAATAATAGAACAATTTAATATATGTTTATATGAAATTTATTTTTTAATACCTGTACCAAATTCAAATTGTCTATAATTCTTATTTTTTGAGTATTTTGCGGATTATCCGGGAAAATTGATTTCCCAACTATCCTAATTAAATGAAAGTTTACTTCAGTAAATTAATATTGTATATAGAAATCCATGTTGATATGTCTATCTAACAGATCTCAATTTTTGCTAACATTATATTCAGGTATCTAGAATCTTAGGAGAAATTTAATTCATAATGCTTTCACTGTTTTTCAATTTTCAAAAATTATATTCTAGAATCTTAGGAGAAATTTAATTCATAATGCTTTCACTGTTTTTCAATTTTCAAAATGTCTATTGCTTCATGTATAAAGCTCATTATTAATTATCTAATAGTTTCTATTAGAGACTATTGAATAATTAATTATTGAAACAAAATCAAGATTATTAGAGAATCTCTATAATTTTGATTTTATTTCAATTAGCGATCCTTGCCATTATTGTAACATCCTTTTTTAAATGTTCCCCGATTATAAAACGGCGATGTCATAACAGGCGCTACCCCAGATTGCTCACTCCTGTGCAGCGGTCAACAGATAATAGAGGACGAAACTCGACGGAAAATTCAGATCTCCCATATAATCTTTTGAGATGGAGAGCTGATTCTATCCCGAGACCTTCCAACTTCTTCCCAGTCATATATATTAATTTTTTGTCAATATGATATTACCACCTTGGATATTACTTTCCAACTTATTGGTTATTAAGTGCAGGAAGAATATGGCCATGCCGGATTTTAGAGGATGGCGATTGTCAGGTGGACATTTTGTATAAACTTTCTAAGAGGTGTGATCCAGATTCGAACCCGGGTCCTCTGAATGAAAATTCAAAGCATTTATATGCAATCAATCCGTCCAACCAATTATTTTATTAGTATGGCTGTTAATTTATTATTATAATGTTATTAAACTTCTGATTGTTATTAATTTTAGGTGCAACTAAATTCGAATAATAATTCAAATTTTAAAATAGATATCCTACAAAAACATTTAAATTGATAAAGCTTCTATTCTCAAATCGCCAAAAGAATTTATTACTGCTATATTTATCTGTATTTCTAATAAATTTCAAAATAGAGTAATAATTTTCCATTTCACTTATCACTGTTTCTAGCGATAGGTGAATGTATCTATTGTTTATTAACAATTTCATTAAAACATTAAAAATTAGCATTAAAAAATCTGATTTCTTTAACTTTACATCGAATTCTCATAAAATTTTCAGAAAAGTAACATATCTGGTTAGCTGAAATTTATATTAATATGAATAAATCGTAAAAACTAATTTTTAAATTAATACCAAAAAACTGGTATTTTGTATCAATACCGGTATTTAAATACCGGAGAAAAATTACCGGGATCCTGGTATATCAGTATTGTAAGTCTATCGTAAATCATAATCCTATCTTTACAAATTGTTGCGAATATTGCATAAAAGTAATCTATTTATTATTTTATCTGAAATAAAATGCGAGTTGCAGCTTTGAATTTCGGTTTAATAGCATGAATATGAATAAAATAAATTATTCTTATAAAACTATATACATTATATACTGTATAATAGACAATATATATGTACATAGCTATGTGTATACAATGTATACACTTAGCTTTATAAATGTGAATCGAAAGGGGTGGAAAATGTTATAGTTTATAAACGATCAAGATGTTTTTATCATCCGCATTTTGACTGTCATTTCAAGCTCAATTAATTAAAGAAAAATAAGAATGAAATATATAATACAAATACTTAAAGAAGGAATATTTCAATGATTAAATGAATTAATAGATTGTACCTTGATATAAATAAATATTAAATTTGATTATTTTTGTGATTAAATTCGATGAAGTTGAATGATCATAGAACTTTTTCATATTATTTATTCCATTATATTATCTCTAAATATTGAACTATCATTCATTAAATTTTATAAAAAATCGCACCTAAGCGAAATTAAAATTTAAAAAATATAATAAATTTGAAAAAATGTAATGTTGATAACTTGAATTTTCTATTATCTTGAGATGAAAGAGATTTCATTTTCTCTTTTTCCTTTTAGGGAAAAAAGTATGCTATACTTATTATGTCGTTTGTACTAAATATCATAAAAATTTTGTTATTGTTTCGATATTTTTGTTCTAATAAAAAGTTATTTATTATATCTAAATATTTATTGCAAATATTAACCGACTTATTATTTTTTTCTTTTTTTTTGCATGCATTTTCTTGATTATATTTATGAACACTTTCTTCTACTAATTCCAGACTTTAATCAAACTTTGATTTTACCAATTTTTGTTGCTTTTCATAGTATATACTTTATATTCTTATTATTTTGAGCTTTTAAAGAGCTATGTGAAAAGCTTATCTTGAAAATTGAGTATATAACCTAAATATCAATTTTATATAATTCTTCAAAATAAGCCAAAGTTATTATTAAGTTAACAAATGAATACAATATCAGGTGTTTCCGCAGGTCAGTTAGAATTTATAAAGTAGTCATAATCTTAATTAGACCTACATTTCTTTAAATAGGTTAAATAACTAATGGAGAAGTAGTTTTAGATATGTAGAGCAATTATAACAATGATCGTGGATCATTTTCCATAATCTAGTTTTATTTTTTTATGTTTACAAAATATTTAAAAATTTGTTAAGGTACATAGATCTGAATTAATTAATTTAAGTTTTAAACTTTGAAAAACAAAAATTTCAAAATTGCTATTCAAAATTTTAATATAAAACAGAAATTAATTACATCATTCTTCTGTTATCAAATATGTGAAAAAACTAGAATCAATATTAAATAAAATAATTCAAAATTTCTTAAACAAAATTAAATATCCATAAAATTATTCGTTAAAGAATCTATTTCAACAATTTTATATATAAAAAATTAAGTTTGAAATCTTAAAAAAAAGTCATGAATTTTGTAAAAATTAACTAATAAATTGTCATTTTTAGATGTTCAGTGGATTCCGCTTAATTAGGACAGCCGTGTAATTGGGACAAATCTCAAAGAACGGAAACAAAACTAATACACTAATACATGACTTAAACGCTTAATTGGGACAACTTTTCGCTTAATTGAGACAGTAGCAGAAAAGGAATTTTTGATGCATTTTAGGGATTTTTCGAAAGTATGGCTACACATACATATGCTTAATTGAGACAGTAGCAGAAAAGGAATTTTCAATTTTTGATATATTAGAGATTTTTCAAAAGTATGGCAACACTACGTACACTAATACTTATTGTGTACTTTCTTAAAAAATTCTTAGATGTACAGTCGATTCCGCTTAATTGGGACAGCCGTGTAATTGGGACAAATCTCAAAGAACGGAAACAAAACTAATACACTAATACATGACTTAAACGCTTAATTGGGACAACTTTTCGCTTAATTGGGACAGTAGCAGAAAAGGAATTTTCAATTTTTGATATATTTTAAAGATTTTTCAAAAGTATGGCAACACTACGTACACTAATACTTATTGTGTACTTTCTTAAAAAATCCTTATATAAAAATTATAACATTTTATTGTACCGGTAATTTTTTAGGTTAAACCTTTCTACAAGACAATACAGACTAACACAATGAAGTAGGTCGTTTCTTCGAGTCCTATTACATACACATCGTCGACACACTGTCGCCGCACTAATATAAACATCCATTCTTTAGTAAAATTATAAGCAAATATCATCGTTGATAAATAATACATAACAATACTGTATTCGGCAACACTAGTGTGATGAGAATCAGTTATCTATCGTCGTGAGTCTGGAAAGTGTGCGTCTACTTAAGAGTCTACCGTTACCGTACCTAGCGATATTCATTTACAATGTCGATTTTATTTAAAATTTTTAAATGTTTGCCAAGATGTCAAGAAAATATTTTACACTTTCGAGTAAAATTGCTTGGATGAATAAAATTAAAAGCCAGCCATTTTAATACAAGTAAACTCGCTGAAATAAACCAAAATCTACCATAGCGTGTCTCCTACAACAAGAAAATCAAATGCGTGAGGAGTGGGCATTACAGAAAGAAATTCCGGGAACATCCAAAAGAAAGCGTGATGGAAAGGATCCAGAAGTCGAAGAAGCATTAGATCAATGGTTTTCTATAGTTAGCAGGCAAGGCGTAAATATCAGCGGCTCAGTGTTGAAAACAAAGTCAGAGGAGATCGGTAAAAAGCTAATAATTAGGTACCTATTTTAATAAAGCATTAAAATAGGTACCTAATTATTATTTTTTTACCTATTATTTATTTAATTGGGACAACTTTTCGCTTAATTGGGAAAGTAGCAGAAAAGGAATTTTCAATTTTTGAATTACATATTTTATATTAGAATTTATTACTATTTCGTTTAATTAGGACAAAATGGCTTAGTTCCAACGTGTCCCAATTAAGCGGAATCCACTGTATTCTTTTTTTATAATAAATAATTGAAAAATTTTTCGTGTGAATTGGGACATGAGTAGGTAGCCCTACAAATATCGTTTTTCATTATCGATTAAATGATAATCAATGACAGAGATAAAACTAAAATCAAATAATCAGAAATTTTGTTAAAATTTACTACAGAAAATAATTTTGTATTCATTATTGTGTTCAATACTGTATATTTTTCTGATTTGCTGCAATAAAATATATATGAATCGATTTAATTTTCATTAATTTTGATTAAACTAAAAAAATTTTTTTTTAATTTCTAGTTAAATAGAAATTTAAGTTATGCATTTCCATATAATCGTTTTAAAGGAGACTAATATGATATAATTCCTATTTAATCAGAAGTTTTTTGGAAAAGTTTTTGAAAGCTGATTTATTGACATTATCAATAATTTGAATAATGCTTATTTAAAATATCGAGTAAAAAATTTTACATCTAAACGAAAAATTGTTATTAATGTTTTGCCCTCGCTTATATCGTTTAAACTATACGTTTATACCAACTAACAGTTAGAAATTATCCAAATAAACAACAGATACATCGTTAAGAAAATAATAGCATATTTCGTGTCATCGATTTAACTTTATTTTAATTAATATAACAGAGGAATGAACTCTGTATATGATAAAAATCCACCGTTATCTAACATTACTGCGAAGGTTATTATTTGCGCAACAGAACATTAGCTCGTGGTTGATTATGTAATAGAGCATTGGATAGTTAATAAATAAGCATGTTAAACTATGCCAAGGCCGACAGTTTTAATGTGTGTAATTTCTTAAGAGAAATCTTTCGGCTGTGGCTTTCGGACAGTCGTTGAATCTATGTCATCCTTTCATTTGCCGCATATTCGGGGCTAAGGTTAATGTCCACAATTCAAGTTTTATAAACATTTTAAACTACAGGATTTGTTTGAGAGATAATTTAAAAGTTTATCTTATAATACACAGAAAAAATGTACATATATGTGTATATGTGTTAATATACAGTAAATTTGAATACAGTACACTGTATTCAAATTTAAAATTAAAATATAATCATCGTCAGCGAAATAAATATTTATTAATAAAAAATTACATTTAAAATTATTTCTGAATTCTTGTTGAAAATTCAGGATAAAATTATTTTCGCTTCTCCATATACAGCGTAGAAAATAATTGAAAGTTATACACTCTTACTTTCTTTAAAAATAAAGAAAATAAGTAATCAATAAAGCATCATTTTTCTAAAAAATCTAGTTGACCTAAAAACGTAACTATTTAAAAATCCATAGAACTATGTAGACAAATAATAAAAAAAATTTAAAATATTCTCCGTATGGCATTTTAGTGGGACGTAATTTTATAATATTTAGGTCGCAACCGTGCCTTTAGATTAACGTTTCAATTCAGTACTATTTACATATTTATTAATTACAATATTAACTTGGTCAACTCCCCAGAATAGCACTCCAAATAACCATGCTAAAGCTCGCATATTTCTTTCGCTTTAATTAAGAAATATCGATTTATTGATTACATAATTATAAATTCATTTAGTATTAGCAAAAACAAAAAGTTAAATATATCTTTACGAATAAAAGATGTTCATATAAATCTTTAAGTAATATAAAATTTTGTGAAATATTTCCTGTAAATATTTATTTATGAATTATATTGCAATATCTTTGGATGCATATTATGCCACCCTCACATCTTTTTTATAATTTAAAAGAAAAAATGAGCTTTTGTATTTATTTCGCTGCAAGTAGAATTTAAATGAAATTCCAATAATATTAAATAAAGTTAAAAGAAAGCTGCTTTAAAAATTCATTAAAATTGTCTTTTATTCAAATTGAAAATCTGATGATGGCTGAAATGTAGTGTTTGGTTTATTATTGGATAGAAATATCTTGAATTTATTGTGTAATCTTCATTTCTCTAGTTCAGGGATTTTAAATTTAATACAGTACTCAAAAACACTGCAATGTTCTTTAGAAGGTAGATTTTTTCTTTTAAAGATATATTTTTAAATATTGATAATTTTAAACTTTGCATTTAGATACTCACTCTAGAATGCAAGTATCAAAAGATGCTCACTTAGAAAAAAAAAATCAAAAATCTCTGCTCTAGTTGGTCTCATTACAAAGGCTTAAATTAGATGGATTGCTCTTTCTCATGTTTTTCCATCGAATTGCCCAGTTGTAATTTAAAATGATTCAATTTTTATTTTAATTATTTTCTTTAAATTAATTAAAAAGTCCTAATTTTTTTCAAATAATAATTCAAATTTTTTTTAATGAAATAAACTTATATAAAAAATATTTTACATTATTTTCGAAAATATCATGGAAATAACGAAATATTTTTGGAGACACTGTTCAGAAGCCAATGAGCAGGCTTTTAGTATCTTTGTAGGCTATGCCAGGGCTTGCAGGTTGACCACCTAGCTCAGGTTTTCGTATATTATTTAACCCAAACGTCAATTCTACTATATAAACAGAAAAAACATCGAATATCGATACCAAAATATCGATGTTCGATCAGGGCCGCCGAGAAGGGGTGATGTCATGGGCCCGGCGTCGAAAAGGGCCGGACCGTCCAGCTTCGACGTGTCACATAATTATGTCCGATAGTTCGTAGGCCGCGACAAGAGCGCACTGTCCACCACCCAAAGCAGTTGTGTCAAAATAAACTATTTTATATATAATAGTATTTTGATAGACGGAGATTTTAAAATTTTATTTATCCCTCATCGAAGGTTTTTGAAATTTTTGGCTTGATCTCAGAAGCCAAAAAATTTAATTCTCTTTTTATTTAATGTTTGTATTTTGTATGATATCTAATGTATCGAATTTTGAATTTATTATACACTTTTTGTAATAAATGTTTAATGTTTTATATGACTTTTTTTTATTAAACCAAAGTGATGTACTTTTTTAAATGGGGCCCGGACCACAGACTTGTCACGGGCCTGAAAATTTCTCTCGGCAGCCGTGTTCAATACTAATAATTAGATATTAGGTTGGGGGAACATGATCTACAGTATATAAGAGAGTAGATAGTCAAATAACTTACTTTTAGTATAGAAAAGTGACTCGCATTGCAAAAAAGGTTGTACCGCTGTACTATACAATAATGTAATATTAAGGCTTATTTGTTACTATTTTTTGAAATCTGATGAAATTTTATTTGCAAAAATAAACTAATTATTAATGCCAAAATTTCTGACATGAAAAAAATGCCCATTCAAAAAATGTGAAATTTATCCTAAAATAAAAATTATGCATATCATCGTCATTCATAATTTGGCATATATAATATTTGTTTAAAATAATTTATTTTAATTTTTAAATGTACGTTTTTTACAATATATTAAATCAACATTTTAGAAACAAATTATTTTATTATAAATTTAAAATCAATAAACACAACACTTTAATATAAACAAATTAGAGCTTTTTTAAAGTAATCAACAAATTTGAATACAAATAATACAAAACAACAATTAACAACTGATGATAAATAAGGTTTTTAAGAAAGTTTTATACATTTATTCTGGTCCAGTATAATTACCCATTATTTTGAAAAATAAAACATTCTTGAATTATGAGTTAAGTAAAATTTATTTTCATATAAAAATATTTATTTATAGCTGTAACAAATTATTCAATGCAATGATTTTAAACCACTTTTTGGTTTTTATCTTAATTTCCAAATATGATTATAAGTTTCTCAAAACTGATTTTAATTAGTATTAGAGGAATACATGGATATTATTAGAAAAGAATGATTATTATTTGGGAAAGTTAACAATATATATATATATATATATAGACTGTATATGTATACATATATATAATACAATATTCTAAAAGAAAATCCAAATAAGAAACAAATTTATTAACTATTACAAATGCATTATGCTTTACTTTTTTTATTTCCAATTAAATTTGTAATTTAGAAATTAAAAATCTTTTATACAGAATGATGTCAAAATTGTTAAGTATTTATCTTCGTCATATAATGATACACATATAGAAGTGGTAGATGTGAATATGAAATAAAGAATATACTTTCTCATAATAATGATATATGCTCATAATAAATAGCCTATAATATTGTTTTTAACATTACATTTAATATTAAATTTAATATTTATATAATGTAGGACAAAAGAACTTAATATCAATTAATTGAAGTATGAAACTAATATGATTAATTATATTAAAATAATTCATGATTGAACACATTACTAAATTAACATTCAAAATACAGGCAGTCCTCAACTTGTGTAGATCTGATATACTTAGATTTGTACTTATGTAAAGATTCTCTGATTAAAATGAAAATATACTGATTATGGCAGATAAACCTATAACAAGAGATAAAAGCATTTTCTTCTAATTTTGTTATATTTTATCGGTTTATTAGGTTAGTTTTGGTTAATCCATATTAGGTTATTTATGGGTTTATTAGGTTATTTGGTTAATCCATATCTAAGCATATACTGTAAAGAAATTGGTCATTTTGTATGACCAATTTCTTTACAGTATATGCTTAGATATGGATCATTCTGTATATATGCTATTTTCTAAATTTTAATCAAATTTCCACACACTACTAAAATAATGATAAAATTTCAGCTCACTTGGGCAGGGAAAGAACAATCCGTAATCGTCAAATGTTTTTTGATGATTATGGATTGTTCTTTTCCTGCCCAAGTGAACTGAAATTTTATTATTATTTTAGTAGTGTGTGGAAATTATGGAGCAGCATAATAAAGAGGTTAAGTTTAATCAAATTTATTGTGCTATTTATTACAGTTATTGATGTACTTCTAAAATGATTGACCAATTTAAATTGATTATTCAACAACAATAATGCAAAAATTTTTCCTAACTATATCTATCAATTCTGCATTTATTAATCACAGATTTCCAAAATAATTTCCTTTCATAAGCCTTTACATATTGCATATAATAAATTATAGCTGCAAATTTTAACTGAAACTAATAGAAAAAACAGATGAATCAATAACGAGATAATTTTGTTTAAAAAAATTACTTTTGTTTTTCTATATATTGCAATTATGTGATTAAAAAAAATATTTTTATTTACTGGATTACATTGTATACACAATAAAGTATCCAAAAAATTAGTTTTTGTGATTATTTGCCATAATTTTTAAATTACGATATATAGATGCTCCTCAACTTACATAAATTTTACTCTATATAAAAATATTTTTAAAACCAATCAATATAATTTAATGCACAATGCAGTACTATAATTTTATGATAATTACTACTACTGTATAGATAAATTATCATATCTATTCTAATAACTATTATGATATATCTTAATATCTAATGTGATATACATATGCATATTATGATAGTTGTAGTGGCAACTCTCAGAGTAAGAACAGTTCTGCACTCTTGACCTCTTGTTCAGTCATTCTCACTTCCTGGTCAGTTTTTGGATAACATGCACACAATCTTACCAACTTCATCGATCGACCTATTCAACTGACTGTTTGATCTTGTAAATATGTTATGTTCCATAATCTTGTATATAGTTTAATTAAATATTGATTATGAATAAAAAATAAAAGTGTAAATAGATAGTTTGTCTTTTATATAACAATATCATGACAATAGATCTTGTCCTGTAGATAACATATATATATATAGTCTATAAGATTATTTTTAATTTTATCATAATAATTATATAATAATTTATTTAATATGCAAATTCAACTTATATAGTACAAGTATTATGTAAGTCAAGAAGCATCTGTATATGCAATGAAAAAATTGGTTTCAATAGAATCAATAAAAAGAGAATATGAAAATGAATAATTTTGTTCTTACAATGATTGTGGAAAACAAATTAAATTTGTTTTTCACAATCATGTTATTTAAATTGATAAAAATTACTGTAATTAAATGACAAAGAAATATAATAATAATAAACAAATATACAGACTATGCATAATAATCTATCTTATAATATAATATATTAACTGATAAAGCACATGAATATGTTTCAATATTACACATCTAAAATATCCAATCCATATATTTCAAGTTATTATAATGAACTTTTTTTACTAAAACACAATTGCAATAATTCAAAATATTTGCCAAGACACCATATTAATTGATATTATGAATGCATTATACAGGTATCCCTTCTATAACACTACTTCATTCTAACACAATTTGAAAATTGCGGGAAACCTTCATACAACACGGTACTTCTACAACACTGTTTTTACTTTACACATTTAGAAAATTATGTTTACTTTCCTATGACATTTTTGTAAAACATTATTTCATTAATTTCATCATTTGACATTTTTCAGTAATTTTTGTAAATCCACACTAGGGACACAAAATACATACATAAAATGCAATCATTGGGAAATACTTTGCTAAAATTGGTCATAAATGTAATTTCGCTAGTTTTCTGTGAGAGGGACGATATACAGTCTATTTTTGATTTCGATTTGAAATTAAGTTAATTGGTGACAATTGAATATTTTGTGTTCCAAATGTTCAATTCTTGGATAAAAAATAAGTTTTTATTCTTCACTAGAGGAATGCAAATGAAAAGAAAAATTTTTTTATTCATAAATTTTTTCGAATAGGCCTATATGTTAAGGAACGATTGATTTCTAGCAGATTGTAGCAGGTTAGATTATAAATTTTGCAAAGAGAGCAGAAGTTACCCAAATTTTAAATACATAAAAAGTTCAGAAAGTGAAATTGATAGTGTTAAAGAAAAAACTGTTCTCATTTTAACAAAACAGTGGTAAGAAAGATATTATTATTAAATGAATGTTATATACCTTTTCTTTCCTTTTGTTTTATATATATTGTTTCTTTAGGGTCTTACGTACATATTTTTTCTTTCTTTATATTTCGTGCTATTATTCTTATTCTTTAATATAAAAATTAAGTTTCTTATGTGGAATTATAAGAAAGTTATTTGTTTTGAACTGGTTTTTGAATGTAACTCATTTTTTTGTATTGGCTCCAGGTCTCTTATAATATGGTTTCACACAACACAGTGTTTTTCAGAAGCCTATCTACCATGTTATACGAGGGATACCTGTATATCAGTTTGTTTTTTAATCAATCATTGGCCTACTAATGAATTTATACAAGTAGTACTCAGTTTATAAGTTCTTTTTTCAAGTATGAAGTATCAAAAAAATTAAAATATGAAAATTAATTGCAATAAATAAATGCTGAACATTCATTAATACAGCATATTAAATCATATATGTAACTATACATAAAGTAAAACTGATTGTAGCAAACACTCAATTGTCTGCAGCAAAATGAGAAAAATCAAATTGCAAACCAAAAAGCAGAAGAAGCATACCTTCTGGTTGCCATAGTTTTACTGGCATATTATGTAAATAAATTTCATTCCCAGATTGTGCATAAAACATTATTTGTCTGTATAAAAGCTCATCTAATCATTTGCCAATGATTGTAATGAATAAAAATTCTTTAACATTTGCATGATATAAATAATTTCTATACAGGTACTCCTCACTTAACGACCTACGTGTTTAACAACTGCTCAAACTTACGTCCAAGCTTAAGACTATTTTTTTTAATGGAATATTTGGTTCGAACTTACGTCCGTGCTTAAGACTGTTTTTTTAATGGAATATTTGGTTTTTGCTCATACGCACATTGCTTATGACTTTTGTTTGTAATTTCCTGCACTCGTAGTTCCAAAAGAAAACTGAAGAAAAATACTATACTTTGTTCATAATTAAGATATAAATTTTTAACTTGAAATATGTTTCCAATATTTTAATATAGGAACAAGTTTTTTGTTTACCGACCAATTCGTTCTACGACCGAGTCGTGAGAACGAAACCCAGTCGTTAAGTGAGGAGTACCTGTATTATAATAATTTGCTTGATTTTAAACTTTTATTTAGCTTAAAAAATGAAAACATATCATTTTTTAATATAAACTATTGTTTTGTTAACCGTTACTTAATTTTATTATGATCAAATTTTGTTGTTGAAAACAGAACCAGTTTTGAACATTATGTCTATAGGAAGTAAATTCTTGTTTTATGAGAATATTCCAGGAATGAACTCTTAAACTTAGAAACTACCTGTTCATCAAATAATATAATTCTAATGACAAAAATCTGGCATTATTACAGATATACATATTTATGAATCTTACTTCTAAATTAGTAATATCACTATAGATATAAATGAATCTTTTCAGTTAAAATCCAATTATTTCTTCTGCCTTCATGTGAAATAAAATAACAAAGTCATAAATAGCTAAAGGCAATGCATAGCATAGCACTTAAAGTAAACAACACAAATATGACTTTAGAGATAATGTTTAAATTAAGAATTTTTTAATATTGCTCTTTTGAAATTTATATTTTTTCAGAACAAAAAACTGAAAATAGTGATGTTTTGATGCATAACCAAAAATATTACCTAATAAAATCTTTTTAGTTAAATGAAAACTAAATTTTTGGATACATTATATATAGTCTATTATGAAAAAAGAATCAAGATCCAGTTTTAGTTGATATTGAAGATATTATAAATCCTGTTCTGTAAATGTGATAAATGATCAGTAATTCACAAATTCTATAAGTAAAATTTTACTTTTTATTATCAGAAAATATCTTTGCCTATAACCTCAATTAAAGTACCAGTATCTGTACTTCAATTGATGTAAACTACGAAGATAACTGAAAACATTTTCAGTGAATAAAAACTGCAGATTTAGAGTGCTTTTGAATTAGTGATTATTTATTAAAAAATTTTGTGCAAAATTATTTTAAGAAATATTTAAGATTTAAAATTTGAATAAAATTTTGAATATAATGTAGATATAATAGAATTTAAAAGTTTAAGGCGCTAATAAATAAAAAATTCAATGAGAAGATAATTAAAACTTTTTATAGATATCAAATTCAGAATCAAACATTTCTAGAGATTCATACTTTTTAACAACATATGTAGACAGTCCTTGATTTACAATGGAATTCAGTTTCAAAAATTTTAAACCCTGCTATTATAAATTGGAAATGCCCAAAATTTATGGATTTCTTGCTACTAATATTTACTAGGACACTATATATTATCTTAATAAACATAAAAAAACACAAAACTACAAGAATCAAACACAAAAAAGACACTTTCATATATCAGAGGATATAATTGGGTCTGAGAATTGAACGTGGACTAAATGTTTTGACTAATAGCAGAATTTATTGATACCATTGCCATCATAAATAAAGTGATGATGAGTTGGTCATAAGTCAAGGACTACCTAAGTATATACAGTAGTGAACATTAAAATATACATGTCCAGATTTCATTCAACTAGTACATATTTATTTTCTTAAAATTGGAATATAGATACCTAAATATTGTAATATAAAATAAGATTGAAATTATATTACAGTATCGGCTAATACTAATTATTTGAATAAAAAAATTCCTTATTCAATTAATATAATATCAGTATATACTAGAATATAATTTCAATCTATTCTTCCTAAACTTTTGATTCAAAAAATTTAAAAAATTTTTTTATGAATTTAAGGTCAATTTTCAGAATATATCATCAAAATTCATTTTTAATATTTTTCATTATTAATTTAAAAAGAGGATTATTTTATTTTAAAGGACTATTACAAAAATAAAAATTTAAATATAAAATTAAACTATTTCTAAGGTAACTTATCTAAAATACAAATATGAAACTTATCCTGATTATTAAATATGTTTCAAAGTTCTCAAATTTTGCATTTGTTTCTAGAATATTTAAAGTTTAAGTATACAGTCTCATATTAAAAAATTAACATATATGAATATAGTTGAAAATGGAGGGATTTTTCTTGGCATATAGTAATTTGAAGAATATTAACAATACTAGAATTAAATCATGTGGTATGTTATAAACACTCTCTCTTGTCAACAAAGTTGTTTTTAATTTTATTTGTATTTCATGCAAAATAAAATTAAAAACAACAAATTCAATATTTATTCACATGAATAAATATTGAATTTGTTGTTCATATTTTCCTTACATTAATGTAATTAAATTTGTCTTGATATTGAATTAAACTATATCAGCCAAATTCATATTTTCCTTACATTAATGTAATTAAATTTGTCTTGATATTGAATTAAACTATATCAAAATCACATGATAAAAATCCTCCTTTATCATTCTTTTTTCAAATTATAGAGAATATATTACTAGTTTCTGAAATATCTGTATTATTATTCCTTACATGGAATCATATAAAACCAGCTTTTAATTCTAATTTCCAAGAAAATTATGCAATGATGAAACTTTGAACATATATTTTTATAATAAAATTTACAGTGAGCATGTTATAATTATAGAATTACAATTATGAATATATTTTGAACATACAGGGAAATTACAAGCTTACATATATCTGTTTATCAAATATATCAATGTTGTAAATTATGTGTTTATAGTTATAAATTGTGTGTTCATTGTTTTCAGAAAATCCCATCATAATGCTTGAAAATCAATAAATTTCATTAATTAAAGAAAACACAAAATAAAATTAAATATAATTTTTATATATTTCAATAAAAACAAGAGCAAATGTTGAAAATATCTAAATTTAGTAAAATAAAATAAAAAAAAAAAGTTATGCAATATTGTTTTAGATTAAAAATAAAACTGGAATAGATTTATTTGAACAATATCTACTATATGGATGAAATAACAGAAAAAATTAATTTGCAATTATCATCAAGTGAAATTTCAAAAGGAGACAATCTAGATATTACAATTATTTACAATAATAAAAATTAACTTTTTTTTAACTTTAGCAAATCTTAAATCATTTTAATTTAATGAATATCAATATTAAATAGATAATAAAACTTAATTTTCATTATGTAAATTAAAATTATAATTGGTTTAATTTTCAATAATTTTTATAATATAATATAATTTTAAAAAAACATTGATCATGAGACCACATATTTAGAACTATATTACCTTCAAAAATAAATCTCAAAGAGAAAAAAAGATAATTATAGACAAGTAAATTCAATTATTAACTCATATTATTAATTAGCTATATTCAATTCAGTAATTATTAACAAAAATTTATTTAAAATAATTAATTTCAATAAATATAAAATGAAATTCTTTAATTAAATAGTCTTTAATATTCATATAGCTCACGTAACAGGAAAAAGTTTTTTATTAATTAAAACATTTTTGGCCTAACTTGAACAGTTAGGCTGAAAACGTTTTAATTAGTAAACTTTTTCCTGTTGCGTGAGCTATATGAATATTAAAGACTATTGATAAAAACAGGTAGTGTTAAAAAGCTACTTTAATTAAATTTTTATGGTTTATAATTTAGCACTATTACTTTTATGAATTTGTTTTCATTAAATTTTTTCATTTATTTTTCTGTAAATTTGATAAAAATTAAAGTGTATATCTTACCTTATAGGTTTTTAATTAATATTATATAAAAAAATTAACTTAGATATCATATACAGCTGATTCTCATTATTTGTGGATTCTGTATTCAACTATTCACATAAATTTATTTGTATCCACAAAATCAATTTTTGCGGAGCTTTTGCGCTTATTCGCGGATTGCCGCTGGCAGGCGAAAATGCTGTTACCAATGTAAACTCCCTTTATTAGAGAGAGAGAGTTGTTTACCAAAGGTAGTCTTTATATCGTTTTGCCAGAAAAGTCTCATTACCTATCCTTGCTGACTCTATAGACCGCAGGTAAGCCAAAAGCCTGTTCATATCATCTGCAGGGTCCCATAGAAGAATGTGACTCTATGCCTGAACGCAGCCTTAAATTTAGGCATCTAACTTCCCGCACATTTGCTCCTTACGCGAGATTTTTGAAGATCTGAGGTAAAAAGTGACACACACAAGACTGACACAATATTCAACGCAGTTCAGAAAGACAAAATGTGTCAGCTGCCTCATCAAACACCCTGCAACATCAAACAACTACCCATCAAAAATAAGATTTTATTTACTACATAATTAAAAAAAATTAAATAAAGATTACTGTAATTATAATACTGTATACAGTACTATTTACCCATCAAAAATAAGATTTTATTTATTACATAGTTAGTGTTTTAAAGATCAAAAATAAGATTTTATTTACTACATAGTTAATGTTTTAAAAAATTAAAGATTACTGTGATTATAATACTGTATATAGTATTGTACACTGCATATACTGTAATTATTTGTAAGTACTGTATAGCACATTAAATAAGATATCTTTAAACAGAAAAAAACACACAAACCAAGGATGAAAATGTTGGGAAGAAAAATTCGCAGGAACCTAACTCTATATTTCTCATAGGCACAATGGTTCAGTAGAAGAAAGGTTTTCAGGAACCTAACTCTATATTTCCCATAGGCACAATGGTTCAGTATTTATGTAATTCAATATTCGCGAAGAATTTACAGAACGTACCTACTGCGAGTAACGAGAATCGACTGTACTCTATAAATAGTAAAATGTTTTTATTTTGGAATGGAAGATGAAATTATTATAAATATCCATTCATTATATTGAGTCCTTCAAAAAGTAATTTATACTCTTTAAATCAAGGAGTGAATATATATTTTTTAAATATTTAATTTTTATGTTAATTTATTTATTTATGAAGCAAAATAAATGAATTATAGAAATTTGATAAGAAGAAAAATGCTAAAAATAAGTACAAATCAGAAAGTAGTTATGAATCCCTTAAAACTTATTATAAAACTCATATGATGTAGATTTTTAATTAAAATACCAAATTTATTTGAAAAAAAAAAAAAAAACTAGGAGAGTAAATAGGAAATTCATATACAAATTATGTTACTATATTAAAATTTATGCAGTATAATGGGTGCCCATGTCTAGAATCAATGTAAACTGATATTTTAATAAATTGGCTTGTATCAGAATAATCAATATTTAGATAATTTATTCTAATTCTAATAAATTGACAGTGCTCATTATATTTTGTGAATATAATTACATTTGATTTCAAACTTTAAGAACATCTTGTATATTGAAATTCTGTATTTCATTTCCAAATAATTATGCACAAATACATATTAAAACAAATTTTTGAATTATAAATATCATTATTTAGTGCTGCAACTTAAGAAAAAGAATATTTTGTATTAAATACAATTTTTTAATAGAATCAAAATGAAATGATTCAATTAAAACATGTAATAAGTAGAAGTAATATTTTATTTATTGAATGCTATATCATTAAATTGCTATTGATTAAACTATCTGGTCATCCCATAAGTAATGCCTTTTTTTACACTGTGAAGAAAACAAATAAAATTTACTTGGAACAGATCTTTTAATCATCATAATAAGTGCCCCCAGTACTTACAACCTTTTTCTACTGTTCAACAAGTTTTTGAATGCCAGACTTGAAGAAGTCCATGAATTTCGATCCAAAAAAACTCAGACAAGTTCTGTGCACCTCCCTGATATTTCGAAGTTTTTCTCCAGAAAGATAGTGTTTGATGCTATAAAAGTGATGGTAATCAGATGGTGCAAGGTTAGGGGAAAATTTGTTGGATAGGGAAGTTTTATCAATCCAAACTCTTGCAACTTGGCACAAGTCATTCTGGCCATGTGTAGTTTCACCTGATCACACTCCTCTATGATTAAGACTGCCAGACATTTTTTCTGCAAGGCAGTAAATAGATGCTCTAGCTGCTGACAGAAGACATCTTCTGTAATGATTTGGTTCTGTGGCAGAAGATCATAATGGACTATGCCTTGCATATCTCACCAAACATTCAGTAAAACCTTATGTGGAAAATGTCAAGATTTAGCCACTGTTGCAGGCAGAATCTGTTTAGGAAGGCACTGATGTCTGTGCTTAATGTTGTGGTACAGAATCCATTTTTTTATCTCCTAAAACCACTCTTTTCAAAAATGCTCCCTCTTTTCATGGGAGAGCAAAAAGTGCAAATGTTTACATGCTGTTACAGATTTTGTGGTATGAGCTAATGAAATATCCACTTACTCAGTTTTAACATACAATGAAGGTTCTACAGCTGCCTGTGAATAGTTGAATGGGATGAATGGACAATTGTGGCAAATTCCTTGACTATTGCCTCTGGATTGCTTTCAACAGCAGTTCTCACTCATCATTATCCAGTTCAACAGGTTGACATATTTGTTAGGGTCCTGTTCCCAAATTGGAATTTCTGGAACTATCCTTGACACTTTCTAACATTTAGAGTACCTTGCCTATGTATGAAGTTGATGTTTTGTGTCACTACAGTTTCTGTATGCTCTTTGTTAAACTTATACAGCATAATATGCTTTATGTGCTCTTCAGACATCCCATTTCCTATAGACTTTAATTGCACAAGGGATGCATGTACAACTATTGTCTTCTGTCTCACATTGCATGAAGAGCATGCTATGCGATATGTCTTATCATCCCTTGGTCTACTTCACTGTCTGGCTACCAGAAGCAGTAGTTCTGTGGGACATGCAAAAAATGACATTACTTATGGGATGACCTGATATATATATTAAAAATCTAACATTCTTTCTCTTTTAATAAAGCATACACCTCATAAACTGAAGCAATAAGTAACTAATTATATATCTATTAATATGTTAGACAATAATAATTGTACACAACAGTATGAAACTTTAAATATTTTTTTACATTTCACTACTAACTTAAAATATAAAAAAAAATTTGTTTTAAGTTTTTGCTTTAGTTTGATTTGAATATTATAAGATATTATTTTGAAGACTGTCATATTAAATATGAAATAAAGCAATTATTATTATTAATTTATACAAAATAATGTTATAAAGTAAAATATAATTAAAAGTAAGTTTAATATTGTGACAATATCAATGTTAATATTTAACAAAAATTTTTTACATGATTACTGTCTGACATCTTAAAAATAAGGATTTTACAGGTTTATTAAGCTTTCATTTTATAATTATATAGGGCCATAACTTAATAATGTCTTCAATTAAGACTTGTTTTTAGTTGAAAACCTTAATAGTTTTCAACAAAAAACAACAAAACTACTGCTTCTGGTAGCCAGACAATGAAGTAGACCAAGGGATGCTTAATACTGGGTGCCATTCCAGGCTAAAACAGGATCAAACTTAATCATTAAAATGGATTGGTGTTTTATGATGTTTTTGATTTGTTTGTTGTTTTATATAAATTAGCCTAGTTACTTTTTGTTGTTTTGAAGAAAAGATTTTGGTTTTTCTTCTTAAAAATCAAGAGGATTTATTTTATATAATGGAAGAGAAATGAATCTTGTACTATATTTCATCAATTTGTAATTAATTATTGAAAAAATGGATATTCAGAAACTTAAAAAAAAATTCCCTTGAAATTCCACCAAACAAAGAGCATCATTTTTTGATGAATATGGGGGTCTCGGAGTGTTTTGAGCTGGTTCATTTCTTCTGCTCCATGATCACTTGCGTTCAACTTTGTTGCAAACAAATCCATTTTTCATCAACAATTATGATCCGCTTCAGAAAAAGATCATTTTTTTCATGTTTCAGCAGCAAATCACAGATGTCAATGCGATGGAGCAAATCTTTCTTTGAGAACATGTGGAACCCAAATATCAACATTTCAACTGGTCGTGAACAGTTGAATTTAATAAATTCAATCTTGTAGCAATTTCTCGTGCTGTTATTCAGCAGTTTGCTTCAACCAATACCTTTATTTTGTCATCATCAGCTTCAGCTAACTTTCCTGCATGTGGTGCATCTTTAACATTAAAATTGTCAGAATGAAATTTTGCAAACCAGTTTTGGCACTGGCATTCATTAACACATCTTCTCCCTATACTTCACATAACGTTTTCATTGCTTGATCTGCATTCTTACTTTTTCTGTAATAAAACAGCAAAACATGCCAAAAATCTCTATTTTATTTTCCATTTTTGATAGGACCCTAAAAAAAAAAAAAAACTACTGCACAGAATCAAAAAAAAAATTTTATAAATGCACACAAAATACAAAGCTCTAAACAGGATAAATACTTTAGTTATTAATTGTTAATAAAGTATTTATCCTGTTTAGAGCTTTGTTTTTTGTGTGCATCTTTATGAGTAACAGGATGGCTTTAAAGTTCTTAAATTTATAAATATACCTTGAAATGTTAGCTGTCGAAATTTACAATGATAATATGGCTTAAAACGAAATTGGCAAGTAAAAATACAACTACAGGAATACCTTGATTATCACGGTTAATGTTGCCACGAAAAAT
Source organism: Olivierus martensii (assembly GCA_000484575.1). Classification (NCBI taxonomy): domain Eukaryota; kingdom Metazoa; phylum Arthropoda; class Arachnida; order Scorpiones; family Buthidae; genus Olivierus; species Olivierus martensii. The sequence continues at coordinate 34,573 of AYEL01077674.1, forward strand.
ACTGCAATAATCGAATCCGCGATAATCGGGATAAATAATGCATGTAAAATGGGTGATCATTGCCAAGGATTTTTCAAATATATTAATTAAATTTATGTATAAGGTAAAAAAAGAAATGTGTTGAGCATGCTAATCTTCTAAGTTGATCACTCTATGTTTCTTCTTGATAGCTGTAGCCTTGATATCATCCTTGTTTCTTTTAGCATTCACTGTAGAGGTAAATAAGAAGAGAAATAAATATCCACATGTGCTTCAAGTAGAGGTGGATAGTTACTGTTGAATGGTGAGCAGGCACTATCGGATAAAAACGAAACGCTACTTGGAGAGTGGCGACTTGAACTAAATATAATTCTGGTTGCATATGTAGTGGGCTAGTTGCATCTCGCGGCTGCAATAATTCGAATTTGAGCGCAATAATTCGAATTTTGGTATCAAATTATAAACCGCGATAATCAAGGTATTCCTGTAACGCCACTGCTGGGAAAAAAATTAAATTATTTTCTGAACAACCCAATATTATAATTATACAACGTATATCTATTTTAAATTTTTTTCAGTTTATTCATATATTTATGGAACTACAAAAAATACACCAAAATAAAATATACACCAGCCTAAGAAATAAAAAAAAACTAAAATAACTAAAATCCATACAAAATATAAATTATAAATTTTTATTTTATTTAGTAATTTTCTTCAGAAAATATTATTTCAAAAAACATAAAATGTCCACTGAAAGATTACTTAATCTTGTTCTTATTCTAGATACAAAATTTCCTGGAATATAAAACTCTCTCACTAATTACTGAACGCCACTGCTGGGAAAAAAATTAAATTATTTTCTGAACAACCCAATATTATAATTATACAACGTATATCTATTTTAAATTTTTTTCAGTTTATTCATATATTTATGGAACTACAAAAAATACACCAAAATAAAATATACACCAGCCTAAGAAATAAAAAAAAACTAAAATAACTAAAATCCATACAAAATATAAATTATAAATTTTTATTTTATTTAGTAATTTTCTTCAGAAAATATTATTTCAAAAAACATAAAATGTCCACTGAAAGATTACTTAATCTTGTTCTTATTCTAGATACAAAATTTCCTGGAATATAAAACTCTCTCACTAATTACTGAACTTGGTTTTATCATTTTCAAAGTACTGTATCAGATAATAAATCTAAATTCTTTGTTCATTTATTGGTTGTCTCAAATACTGAATATTCGCAGCCTTCAGTGTCTTTGGATTTGATATCAGTTCTTGAGGTTCCTCAAGAATCTTATGAATTGATTTTTCCGTAGCTTCTATTAGAGTTTCTCCATCTCTGATATATTCATCATCGGGTTAAAGATCCATACCAGAATTTGGATATATTCTAGACAATATTTTTCCAGATAACATAATAATATTGAGTTCTGAAGCTAATGGAAATACATTAAATTACCTTGTTGAAATATTTTGTGGATTTTGCAAATATAGCAATTTCAAGTCAAAATGTTAATGTTTTTAATTAAATAATTAGATTAAGTTTTTCATATTAATTTTAGTACCTTAAAACTAGTTTTTAAATTTAAAAACTGATTTTAGATAATAAAATTTAAATTTAAATAGTAATTTTTAAATTTAAAAACCGGTTTTCAAATTTTACCCCCCCAAAAAAAAAAAACCTCAAAAAAACTGGTTTTTGAACAACCCTAGCATCGAGAGAAGCATTCAATTGAAGTATGGAAACCATTCGATATCATCTCCATCAGCTTGGGAAACGATATAAAGTGTGATGATGGGTCCCATAAGTTGACTGTAGTTCAGAAGTGAAACCACCAAATATCTGTTTTTTTCGCTGTCTCAACAAAGAAAGAATCCATTTCTAGTCTGAGTGCTGACCTGTGATGAGAAATGGGTTCTTTATGATATTCCATGGCACTGTCATCATTGTTTGGCACCACACAAACCCCCTCCCAAACAATCAAAACCATCAGTGCATCAACAGAAGGTTCAGGTGCTCCGTGTTTGGTGAACTGTTCAGGATATTGTGCATTGCAAACTGCTGCCATCTGGCCAGATAATCAGTGCAATTGTGTACTTGCAGCAACTGGAATATGTGCATGAAAAACTGAAAACCATGGAGTCAGCACTTGTGAATCATAGAGGTATCATTTTGCCAGATAATCAGTGCAATTGTGTACTTGCAGCAACTGGAATGTGTGCATGAAAAACTGAAAACCATGGAGTCAGCACTTGTGAATCATAGAGGTATCATTTTGTTACAGTACAACATGAAGCCATATGTTGCTAAGATCATTTGTGACACCATTATTAGACTTGGTTGGGAAACACTAATGCATCTCCATATTCCCTTGACATTGCACCTTCAGATAACCATTTGTTTTATTCATTAGACAATCATCTGCAGGACAACAGTTCCATATCCTCGATGCTCATATTCCCTTGACATTGCACCTTCAGATTACCATTTGTTTTATTCATTAGACAATCATCTGCAGGACAACAGTTCCATATCCTCGATGAGGTGATGCACTTTAATCTCTACTAGAAGCACTAAACAGCAGGTGCAAAAACAAGTAACCTTTATTGCTAACGTTTTTGATGCATTCACATCATCTGCAGGCATAAATAGCTGAATATTTATGCCTGAAGATGATGTGAATGCATTGAAAACATTAGCAATGAAGGTTACTTGTTTTTGCACCTGCTGTTTAGTGCTTCTAGTAGAGATTAAAGTTTGAAGTTATACACACACACGTATGTACAGGTCGTTTCAAATATCTTGGCCGACTTCTGCACGTAACGAAAGTTGCGTGGGGCTCTGAAAAATGCGTAGAAATCACAAAATATTACCAACTAGTAGAAACAAACTAAAAGTGGACTGAAAGGAACAATACAGTTAACAAAACAACCTTTTTCCAACCCTTTTATGAAGCAATGAATTCGTCTTGTTATTGCGCATGTCTTTTCCCTCGGCCAAGATATTTGAAACGACCTGTATATGTTTTAATTATGGAGGTGATGCACACACTGCTGGACAACTTCTTTGGTTCACATTATGCTGAGTTCTGCCAACATGGATCTATAGTCTACCTGAATGTTAGAGACAAGTCACTGCTGCTGATGGGGACTATATCTGATTTCTAAGTATAACCTATCTTCATATTATCACATTTCTCTTTGTAGGATCAAAATCTGACAGAACTTTGATTGCCTTATATTTACAAAATAATTACACAAAAAAAAATACTTTGGTCTCAAAGCAAAGAAACTATCTTCAAGTTTTTTTTAAATTGAATATTGTAAATGCAAACTTTTATTAAAATTTTATCAATGTAATATATGACAATACAGCACTAATGCAGGTATTATATTCCACAAGAATTTTAACAACTTAAAAATAAAAGAAATTTTTGGCCTTATAAGCAGACCCTCTTCAATTACAAATCATTTAAAACACAGTTTTATAAAAACAGTTTATTTTTATTTAATAAAATAAAATAACAAAAATAAAAAACAGTTTTATTTTTTGTTAATATTTGTTAAACAAAATAAATGTTTCATTGGGACAAAACAACGAAAGATAAAAATCACAAAACACAGATGAGATAATACACGACACATGCAAAGAGAGTCAGTTCATTTATAATAATTTCCATAGATATCAATATTTATATTGTTAAATGTAAGGCATCACTAAAAGATATATAAATGGAGCTGTTATGATGAAAAATAAGCATGGTGTCCAGGAATCAAACCTTATTTTCCAGGAAATAAGTATAATTATAAATATAATATTTAACTTAATTCAATATTTGTAAATTTAGTATTTATGATGTTTTCTATGGGCAAAACCCTCACAAATATAGAGTTGAGTGTGTTTGCAATGATTTATCAATTTTCTCATGTTAATTATTACTCTCTTAACCTGATTTAAGAGTACAGAGAATTCCTATAAAATGAACATAAATTTGGGATAAAATTACCATTAATTTGAAAATAAAAAATTATAATGCATTTCCGAGCTCAATAAAAATCACCCATTTTTCACTTAAATAAGTTGGGATACTGTCTATTGTATAAACCAGTGCTTCTCAAAGTGTGGGTCATGTAACAAAATTTGGGAGTCGCAGAAATTTTAGCAAATGTTTTAATTTGTATTCCTACTTTATATATCTTTATACCCAGGATCGCAAAAATATTTTCTTGGGTAAAAGGGATCGCTGAGTCGAAAAGTTTGAGAAGTGCTGGTATAAACAACAAAATTTCAATAATAAGTGTTTTTGTTATAGTACAATTTGGAAAAAAAAGTTTTGAAAAAAGTCTCTAATAAATAGGAATCTGCCAATATGGAAATGGTGCATATTCTTACATCCCTGCAAAACATCTGGAGATCTGGATTCGATACCTGTTCCTAAATATCTACATTTATAAAACAGATCTCAAACTTCATTGTTGGCCAACCCAACTTTAGTATTGATAGTCCATGTGGGCACTAGATAGCCCACAACTTAATGATCTCTAGTTGGAAAGTAGTTAAATTTTAAAGCAAAAAGAAAATGATCTTAATAAAAGTTGAAATTTATATTCAGCAATTTTATAAGGTACTTTTTGCAAGGAAAAAATAATAATAATTCACTATAAACATTATCAAAAATTAATGATATATCCTACTGAATGTTTTATCATGCATAAAGAAAACAAAAGTTGTAAATCTAGAATAAAACTACTATAAAAGCAGTTGAAGCAATTATGAGACAAAGATGATTTTTTTTAAAACATTAACAGTACAAAAAATAAGTATTTCCATATTTCAAAGATTATTTCCACCAAATCAATGTACAAATAAGTTTCTCTCAATACACGCTAAAACTGCTTTCAACTTATCTTTCAAAATATTATAAATAACAGCACTATACACAGTTATAATTTATGGAGAATGTTTCATAATACACAAAATAAAACCTAAAAAAGTATTCTTACTAATTTCTCAGATTTAAAAAAGAATGTATTAAAATTTCCCCGTCTTCATTTTTAAAAAGCTTGTTTGACAGATGGACAATCAATAATAGAAAGCAATTTTATAAGCAGATGAAATGGTATAGAATGCCAAATCAAACTAAAATAGAGTAAAACAAGTAAAGATTGTTAGATATGGAATGTCAAAACCATTTGATGTTCCATATCTAATTGAATTTGAAACTTTTGTTATTGTAATTCCATTCTTTTGTTCAGTCATAAAACTTTGTTAATGAAAAGTGAATAAAAATGCAATGAACAGTTTAACTGTAAAACAAATAGTGTTTTTACAAACGATACAATTAAACTTATTTGTCAAAATATTATAAATAACAGCATTATAAGCAGTTATACATATTAGAAGTTTAATTATCATCATTACATGCTAATGTTTTCAGTGACTTAGCACCATCCTCAGGCATTCTAACAACCGTTAATTTATTCTAATTACAGATAAACAAAATCGCTAGGGTATTTAAACAATATTCAGAATCGAACATTACATTTATATTCTTCGAATATATTTCAACTACAAGTTCAAATTAACCAATAAAAGCACATAAATGCTAAAATATAAAGAAAGTGGCTTTAAATAAACTTCATTACAGAATTATACGAAAAATATTATAGATATACATAATCATAAATTAGAATTCTACTAAATAAATAATTTTATGCTCGTTTTTTCTTCCGACTGTTTTATTATTACCGCAAACTTATTTATATTACTTCACGATTTCAGTCTTTCATAGCATACTTCCAGGCTATAGATGGTTCCCAATTCGTTCGGTCATTTATTAGTTTTTATTTTTCTGCTCTTTTTAATATTTCAAGTGATTCTGTAATTATTGGCTTTGTATGAATCGGCACATTCTTAATTTGTTTTACCTCATTCCAATTCACCGAATTAAGAATGTGCTGATTCATACAAAGCCAATAATTACGGAATCGCTTGAAATATTATATAAATAATTTTAATATCCTTATAGGTAAAACATAATAAAATATATTCAACATAAAAAATTATCAAAAAACAATTTGATACATTATTATTATTTATAAGCAAAAGGAATTAATTTAAATACATTATAAAGTGCTACTGAAATATGAATAATTGATAATTTTCATTAAAAAATATTAACTAGTTTTGTATGTAGCTTTTAACATCTAAATTATAATTTAATAATAATAATGGAAAAAATTCTCCCCAAACAGAAATTTTTATTAAAAATAATAATAATAATAATAATAATAATAATAATAATAATGAGATATGTAAACAGTTCAAAATTTGACTTGGTTCAAGATTCAAAATAAAACTGGATTTCTCAAAAAATTTCAAACTGGCATAATTCATATAATCAGGCACTTTCTAAAATTTAATATTTTATAATCCAGTATTTTTCTAATCTGGTAATTTATAATCCAACACATTAAACCACTGCTGTTGGAAAATTTTTTTTCTGTGGTTAGAGAGAACTTCACCAATTACAAATATCATGGAGTTTTATATATATTATTATCGTTTTTGTTATATTTAATAAAAATTAAAAATATTTAAGTTAAATGAGGTTTTATAGGCCATTTTATTCTACTGATCAAAATCATAAATGTTGAATTTACCTACTCAATACTTTACCATTAAAATGCTATATTATTAGTGATTAGTGATTGTGCTTGAGATTTCTGTCTTGAGAAATCTCGAGATTTATAAGAAAATTTCATTCCCGATTCTCAAGAATCTTTAATTACTATTATTTTGAGATTCCCGATTCTTGAGAAAAATTCTTATAAATCTTGAGAATTAAAAACATTCTGTGAATTCGTATCCTAAAACTTTCATAGCAATACATAAATTATTTTGGCCCTGAAACATCTTTGAGTCAATAAACTAAGCTAATAACTTATATGGTTTATTTGTGTCACATCTACTAACTTTATATTTCGAAAAGAAAATTATCTGAATTTAACCACAAAATAATACTTAAAACAGGCATATAAACCTAAAATAATACATAGATCAATAAATTATACAAAAATCATTCATTTTAGTTTCAATTTAAACTTTTTTTAACATAGGCACAAATCTGCCTATGTTATGCCATAGGCAGATTTGTGATGACGTTTACATAACAAAGCCAAAACAAATATCTGGTTTTTACTCATTCAGCGGTTCACCAGAGTATAGCCAGCCTTCAATCATTCCCAAAACTCCTATCTTCATTCAATGGCCAGGGACTATAGAGTTCTTTTAGAAAATTATGTAGCCAAAATAGAAGAGCCTAAACCTTTCTTAATGTATCTGTTGATGTAGAATCTGATGTATCTGTTGATGTAGAATCTTTAGATAGTCAAATATGTAAAAAATAAGAAATGGTATAGGCTAAAAAGCTCATATAGATGTATATAAGTTTGGGCATAAAAATTCCATTTCTGAAATTTCTGTATCTAAACCAGGACTCATTTAGCAGATAAACGAATAGACTGTGTATTGAAAACCTATTTTAATAAAAACACAAAAAACAATACGATTATTTTTTTGTTATTATTAAAATGTGATCTATTTTTTCAATGTAATTAAAATATTAAATATAAAACAATCCAATATTATTTGTTTTCATTTTGCACAATTTTTTCTGCTTCATTTTGTTTTTATCCTTATTAAAAACAGGTATTTTTTTAACTAAACCATTTTTATTAAAATCTCGAGATTTTTGAGAATTTTCGAAAGGGAATCTCGAATATTGAGAAATAAATAAGTTACTAATTTGGGAATTCTCGAATCTCGAGAAAGCAAAAAGCTCTGGAAAACACAATCACTATTAGTGATAACTTTAAATTATGAAAAGTATAAATTTATTAGTAAATTAAGTTTATAAAATTTTATATATAAAAAAAAAAAAAAAAAAAAAAGATATTTATTTTTTATTTTAATTTAAATAAATTTTATAATATAAAAAAATTTAATTTAAAAAAAAAAGAAATAGATTCTAATACAGTTAGACCCCGTTTAATGCAGGGGATACGTTTCACGGAAACAAAGCGCTAAATGAAATAGCGTTAAACGAGATCATTTTAACATGTAAATAATGAGGATAAGTGAAACTGGATAGTGAATAAAAAATATATGCATAACATTTTTTTTATTTTATTTTGTAACATGTATTATTATTATTGTATTACACTAATTATAGAATAATTAAAATTCTGTTATTTTTTAAAGTACAGCATTGTACCTAAGATTTTATTTTACACATTTTTTGAGGTGCTGAATTTCCAGACGAAGAATTGGTGAAAGTGACAATTGAGTTTCTTGTAAGGATGGACTATTGTTTGAAGTTTGTATCGGAGTGGAGGTAGTAGAATTTAGTAGTATTTAAGGTTCTTTTTTTTGTGAATAATTGTTGTCGTGAATTTTGAATTGGATCAAACAAGTTTTGTTGGTTAATTACTGTTGCTTTATTAAAGTTTCAATAAAGCATTTATTAACACTTTGTAAGCTGATATTTGAGTTGGATTAAACAAGTTTTGTTGATTAATTGATTGTTGGTTGATATTTGATTTGGATTAAACAAGTTTTGTTGATTAATTGATTGTTTGCTTTATTATAGTTCAATAAAGCATTTGTTAACACTTTTGTAAGTGTTTTGAGTCTAATAAATTTATAGTTTTATTATTTATTTAACCTGTTTGGAAGTTTATTCCAATTACTTACGTTACGTTATTGTTAGATTGTTTTGCAGTTAATTATATTTAAGTTAGAACTTAGTTTAAGACCTGAGCTCAGGCTAGCTAATTAGTTTAAGTTAGAACTTAGTTAAAGACCTGAGCTCAGGCGAACTTTGGAATTTGCAGAGTCGTAGGAACCGTTAGGTTTAGTTATAATTATTAGTATTGCATTCGTTCTAAATCGCGACTTTGCAATATATATAGGATAAACAAATTATCCGAATAATCACATCAGCCAGATGGCCGTGTGATAATGCTGTGCTTATAATTCTGGAGGATTCGGATTTAAATCCGGGTCCCAGCGGCCGGATAGCCGAATGGTAACGCTGTCGGCGTGCCACGCAGGAGGACCCGGATCTGTCTCGGTTTTTTCGGGGTGCTGGACCCGGCCCGGCGATCCCCGTCCTTCACCATCCGACCCCCTCCACGGGTGTAGATGTAGCTCCAAGTTGGAACTGGCCCCGCCACTTAGTAATCTCTCTAATTGGAAAGGGGGTTGGCCGCGTGGAAACGCTTCGGCTTGGAGGACCCGGGTTCGAGTCTCGGGTCCCACCTCTTGAAAATATTTATCATGGGGTCCGGGCCCGGCCCGTCGATCCCCGTCCTCCACAATCCGGCTGATCCGTCGGCAGGGTGGGCAGCCTGTGGAAGGGCTTGTTTCGCCTCGTCACAGTATTCTACGAGAATGGAGTGTGGCGTCATCTGTTGACCAAAAACAAAAATTAGAAAGGAACGTAAAATATTCAAAAAAAAAATCTGGGTCCAGTTTTTCAGGAGGGGTCTAGGCAACGGTCTAGGCTCGGCCGTTGAATCTCATCTTTCAACCATCCGGTCGACTCCATCATGGGTGTTGGCCAGCCTATGATGGGCTCTATAACTGGCCGCCTCCAGACACAGTATATCGGCGGCCGGATGGCCGAGTGGTAATGCTGTCGGCGTGCCATACAGAAGGACACGGGTCTGGTCCCGGATTTTTTTCGGGATACTGGGCCCGGCCTGGTGATCCCCGTCCTTCGGCATCCGGCCCCCTCCACGGGTGTTGGTGCAGCCCGTAGTTTGGACTGGCCACGCCCCCTTAGTAATCCTTTTGATTGGAAAGTGGGCGTAAAATATGCAAAAAAAAAATACAGTATATCCCTCGTGAGATATGGCAGCTTAATCAACTTAACCTAACGTGCCTGACCTAACCGAATAATCGCGATATTTCGCATAAAGAATTGTTAAAATTATTATAACGGAAAAAAATTCCTTTAGCATTTCTAACAATTACCTATTTTGCTTTTATATTTACTGTCCGTCCAGCTTAGCCGCGACCATCGACTCAAGTACGCGTGCGCTAACTGAACGAGTCCAGTGACAAAATAGGGATGATAGCTTCGCACATGGATGTTTTCAAACGAAAGAAAACTGAAGTAAATAGAAAAAGGTAAGCGAAAACACTAAGATGAAAAATAACAGAAATATGCAAAGAAAAGTTAACCGAAACCATTCCCACCCGTCATTATACCGACTGCGACTCTCCTTTCGCGTTTGGACTCATCCACCTTAGCTAGGCGCGGCTTTTGTGGACGGACAATAATAGTGGTAACCAGTTTTAAATATTTTAATCTTGAAAATCATCTGAGAGGTCATTTTCAAGAATTAAATTAATAAAAATGATCATAGAAGTATCATATTTCACTCAATAGATGTCTATTTCAACTGAATACTTTGTATCTAGAGAATGACAAAATAAGAAAACTGTCATTTGACGATATCATTAATGGTTTTGGAATGGAAAAAACTAGGCAAAAGATTTTTTTTAATCTTTGTTATAATTCATTCTAATTTAATAAACTGTTTCTTTGGAAATGTGGGGCCTCATATTTATTTAAAGCTTAGTGCCATATGTCGATCGAATAGCCTCATGGTAAAGTAGTGGCTCACTACCTTGGAGGATCCGACTACCGCTAGATACAGTATATCCCATTTGCGATATCATGGTTTAATTAAAACTAATCTAACGCAGTAGTCGGCCGGATTGATCGGGTGGAAATACTTTCGCTTTCCACTCTAGATCAGGTTCGATTCTCGAGTCCAATCCTGGAAAATTTTCATGGTGTCTGGGTCCAACTCATCGATCCCCTATAATAAAATCCGGCTAATCTTCCGTAGTGGTAAGAAGCCTATGGAAGAGCTTGTTTCGTACCGCAACTTAGTACTCTACCTGAGTGGAAAGTGGCAACATTTATTATCAAAAAAGAAAAGGCTGCTTCTAAACGCTCCCTGTTTTTATTCTTTGACTTCTATTCAGTTCTCACCTTTTGGAAGAATTTATACATGGGGTCTGGGCCCAGCTGTCGATCCTCGCCTCCGTAATGTAGCTGACATCTCCTCAGGAGTGATCACCCCATGGTAAGGCTTGTTTCGTCCAACTACTTAGTATTCTGCAGAGTGGAAGGTGAAGTCATCTATAAGGTATTAACAAATACCTTATTAATGAAAGTTTGTTTTAGTTGTGATACCATTAATTATATATATATATTATATTTTTATGCCCCTTTCCAATCAGTCAGATTACTAAGGGAGGGGCCAATTCCAATCACGGGCTGCACCACATACCCGTGGAAGGAGCCGGATGGTGAAGGGCGGGGATCGCCGGGTCAGGCCTGGTACACTGAAAAAAACTTTTTGTCATATTTCAAACTTTTCTAAGTTGGCATGTCATGCAGAAGAATCCTGGACGCGAACCCGGGTCCTTCTGCGTGACATGCCCACGCGTCACCAAGCGTTCATCCGACTACTCGTTAATAATATATTGTATATTGTATACATCATGATTAAAAATTTATATATTTTTATCTATATTTTATATAATATATGATTATTAGATGATTTACTATGGTTAGATTTATATCTAACCATGGTAAATTATGCATGTCATATGTTATATTATATTTAGTAGTTTTAATTTTTAGTAGAAAAATAATAATAATTTAAAATTCCATAAATATATTTATTAATGAAGACAAAATATTAAACTGTAAATCATTTTATCTTATCAACATAAAACAAAAATATTTAGATCATGCAATACAGGAGAATATAAAGAAAGCAGATATTTACTTCCAAAAATTAGAAATTAATAATTTATTTTAAAAAATTATTTCTTAATGACTATCCTAGAGTCTATTTCAAGATAACCTGACAGTAAATCACTACCATTGTTGTAAGTATTTCTATACAAAAGAAAATAGTCCCTATTACTTAATGTTTTAAAATATAAAAATGATATATTATCCTATAATTTGTTGTTTTGGAAAATAAAATATCTAAATATTAAATTATTGAGATGATTTAAAAATATATATTTTATAATCACGAGATCAAAATTTAACAAAATATTATCATCATCATTATAGACCAATAGACAATGTTGTTATTTACAAATCACATATGAATACAGTGTTATCTTTGGTGTTCGGCTGTCAGGTTATCTTGAAACAGACTACAGTAACTATTGTAGTAATAGAAAATCATTATTTAGGAGCATTTGATGTTAAAAATGAAAATATAATCAAATTTATCCCATACTTAAAGTATTATTTTGAAAAAAATACAAAGATTAATACAAGTAACTAAAAACTAAATTCAATTAGTTCCCACCATAAAAAATAAAATTGAAAACTAATTTTTATGAAAAACTTCAAACTAGAAACAATAATTTTGAACTTTATATTATTAATAAAAAACAACCATTTTTTTTTTGTGTACCTACTTTAAATTTCCTTTTAATTTTGCTTATGCAATAATTGGGTGAAATGCTCATGTATTTCATCCCATTATTATATAGGCAAAACTAGAAGGAAGTTTAAAGTAAGTATGAAAAGTAAAAATGTGTTAATAAAAAAAATTTCATTAGTTTATACAGTGGTGGACAAAAGTATTGATACCTTCCCCATTTTTTTATTATTTTGGCAATATTAGTGTTTGAGGTTAATGTACCGTTTTCAAACCGTGTTTATTGAAATCTCTGTAATAAGTTATACTGTAGTGATAAATTTTATAAAATTTATTGCATAAATTGTTATAGGGAAAAAATAAAACTTAAAAATTGCTGTGGACAATTGTATTGATACCCTAAGAATTTTAAAAATAAACTTATTCTTTCAATTTTTGTTTTAAATAATTTCAATGGAAAAC
>AYEL01077675.1:0-22285 GCA_000484575.1 Olivierus martensii
TGCAGGAAGCTTGTTGAAGGCTACCGAAAACGATTACAAGCTGTAATTTCTGCTAAAGGTGGGCATATTAAATATTAATTGTAAGGCATCAATACTTTTGTCCACCTTATGTTTTCAGTTTTTGTTTGTACAGAAATAAATAATTGCTATTTCTGATTGAATGTGCTATCCTTACTATTCTTTGCTCTTTTCAATTTCATAAACAGGGTTTGAAAATGTTACATTAACCTCGAACACTAATATTGCCAAAATAATAAAAAAAAATGGGGGGTATCAATACTTTTGTCCACCACTGTATACATTGTAGTAATAATAACTGTCATTTAATAAAATTTTTAACTACCATATTAAATAGGTAAAAAATAATTTTATAAGAAAATTCAAAGAACATTTTCTGTAATTATTAAAACAGTGAGAAACACTATCAATAATAATCTATGATTAAATATCAGCAATGTGTGACATTTTTAATGCCATGATAGTAACACCAGATGTTGAGTTTAACTTCATAATTTTTTTTTATTCATTACTGAATAATATTTGAGCTGCCCACTGCCAAATCGATTAACTCCACAAAAGAAAAAGTAGAGAAAAATGATAAAATAATATAAATTATCCTTAGTAATATGTAATATAAATTAATTTTTAAAATTCCCTTTAAAAATTCAAATAAACATTGTAGAATGTATTATTACAAGAGTAGCTTCTATCTAACCTCATATAAAATGCATCAGATAGTATATCCTTGGAGTGATCATTATTTTTATTACAATTTTTGTGTGATTGAAGGAGTTAATCGATTTGGCAAGTGAAAATAAAATATAATAATAAGACCATCGAATTTAATCTTCAAAATATTTTAAAAAATAAGTTTATTATAATATTGCAGTATATATTTCAAATGTTAAACAAAAGTTTGGTTGCAAGACAATGTCAGAGCATTGCGAGAATGAGGCCGAACGCAAAGAGTTAAGGTTGGTTCCCACTGTCTGCTGTGGAAAGTGGAACAATCAAAAACTGCCGCAGATAAATGCAGGGGCAATTCTGCTTGTGGGTTCCCAGTTGCTGTAAGCTTCGCTTTTCCCAAGATTCTTAGTGTTGTTCCCATGGTTCATTTTGTTTTACACAAAAGGACGCTAAGCAACGAAAGGCACTCACTATTTATGAAATGATGTTAACAGCTGCAATAAATGAGAAAACAAACATATTCCAGGAAGAGAAAATGTTAGATCGAAATATTTAGTAGAAGAAATACAAACAATGTTTCTAAGCAAATTTTGGTTAAAGAAATTAGATTTAACGATAGAATCCTGCCATCTTGACTCAGTCAAGGTTGTCAACCATTCAACATCACAAAATGCATGGATTTCATTGGTGGATGTTATGTCAATGGATTTTATTCATCGCAGAAAAGTTGAATCCATTTAGACACTGGGTAATAGCAGTTTTTATAACGCAGTATGATGTCAAAACTGCACTCCTTTCATCATGCGCGTATTTTCCGCCGCGGTTCTGTGCTAGTGGGAGCCAACTTTTAGTCGCAGTCATCGAGCTATGGTTGCAGTAGTCTCTATGTGGTCTGCCTTATTTTTGTATTTAATCATCTTTTACTTTGTTTAATATAATAAATTATTTATTTTTACAAACCGTTATTCTATTATATCCACATATAACGTAACCGATTAATTATTTTTTTTATGACAAAATGAACAGCTTGCCGTGACCAATTAATTATTTTTTATGACAAAATGAACAGTTTGCCGTTATTATGATTAATTATTTTTATGACAAAATTGAACCCTTGCTGTTATATAATAATGTCTAATATATACCATTGTATTAAAAAATTACTTAATTAAATTTTTATTGTCATATCCTAAATGACTAAAGAAAGATTTTTACTAAACCAAAAATTTATTGAATAAAACCTGGTTAGCCAAAAGTTTCATATAGGCGGTTTCGCACCTTTTCCTACACATTTCTCAATTGATCCTTCCAATTTAATGATTTTAAAAGATACAAAAATATAATTCTAACTTTGAAGGATAAATTCAAAAATGTCTTAGGCGTAATATGACACTTATAAGCATTTGAATTGCATCATTGATTCGATTTACATTAGAATATGGAGATAATCAAATTGGCTTCTGAAATAAATTATTTATTATTCGACGGCCAAAAAACTTGTCATTTAGTGGTGTTAGGCCTAACTATTAAGAAAATTTATTTTTAAAAATATAAATAGTTAATAGTCAATCAAGCGTTTTGATGCTAAAATTTTAAAAAATTCAAAAAGTGGAGTTAATCGATTTGGCTTGTAACAGGCTCATGTATCCAATATATTAATCTTTATCTAACATATGTATTTTTATCCTTTCACTGTCATTTCATTCTGATAGTAATGACTGTATCTTATACACCTAAATATAAGACAAATCTTTTAGAGCTTGCATGCCAAAAAAATAATAATTATTGTATTTTATATATACAGTCAAAGCTGTTATAAGGGAATCGATGGGACCTTCATTTTTTTGTCCCTTATAAGAGATGTCCCTAATATCCGAATGCGCAGCAAATTGGTGCATTGTTGGGTGGGCAAAATAAACATTGAAGAGTCTTCAACTAGGGTTGTTATCTCAGTTTTAACCGAATATCGATTATTTGAGTTGTGTAATTATTCGATTACTGGTTACGGATCCTGTATCTGTGGTATACATAAAATGGGAAATAATTAATACTAGATATTACCCACTCATATAAATGAATGGAAATCTTGACATTTAATCTCATAAACTTGGAGTATAACTCTTCTTCTTCTTAATGTTAATATGGAGGGTATAGCAAGAGAGCTTTTTCCTCTGATGACGATGAGTATAACTCTAAAACTTCTACAAACTTATATAACAAATTATTAGGTGGCACATTTTTAGAGTACAACACCACCTGTGGATTTTATCTTTTTAGAGGAACTATAATTTTAATTTAATTTGTATTCATTAATTTTTAAACTATTAAATACTGACAGAAAATTATCTCCCTTATAACCGAATTTTCCATTATTTCCAAATCCACTACATCCAATGAAAAATACACACAAAACATAGGTTTTTTGCTGGGACTGGACGCGTTTGTCCCTTACAACTGACTCCCTAATAATCGGCTTCAACTGTATATATAATTTTTAAAACATTTGTAGATATAACAAATATATTTAAAATGATATTTATTTTAAACTTTTCTGATATGGCATTCATAGGTTTACCTTCATTGTTATATTTGACTTTTTAAATTGCATAATAATTTCTGAATTCAGTTATTATGTTGTTATTAGTTCATATATTTTATTTATTCTGATTTCCCATTTTTCAATGCCACTTAAAACATGATTTTTAATATATTAAAAATATGTTGAAATGGCTTTTTATCACTTCCTGTTTTTACCAATAATCTTTAATACTTACTTAGCTCACGTAACAGGAAAAATTTTAATCAATTAAACTGTAAGAGGAAAAATACTATATTTGCGAATTTAAGAAATGACAAAGTGAGCGACATGAGAAAATCTGGAGTATATGCTATACTAGTCTATAATAACATGTTATAAATGGCTCAACAATATATAGGTAGAACAAAAAGATGTCTTAATACTAGAGTTGAGGAGCACAAAAGTGATATAAAAAATAGTAAAATGACTACTGCCTTAGTTACTAAAGCATACGAAGAAGACCTCTCCATATATTGGAACAGCACAAAATGGACAACAGCAAGATTGTATCCAGTATAGGTGGCAACACTGCAGAAGCCATCGAGATTGAAAAAAGATGCGGTATTGATATAGTCAATGATAATGACCGGAAAATCTTCCCTTATCATGACGTTGGTGCGCAAAAAACAACATGTGAAAGAATTTTATTAATTTTGAACCGTATATAAATAATGACTTTTCAAGAATTTTCTGAATATATTAGCAATCTTTCGGATTTTAAAATAATGGAAACATATTCTAAAGAATTTAGAACTAATTGCATTCTTTATTGCTTTATCCTAAGATATACGTTGAGTTAAAGAATACTGATGAGGGCCTCTAAGATAGGCCGAAAACGTTTTAATTGATTAAAATTTTTCCTGTTATGTGAGTTAAGTAAGTATTAAAGATTATTTTGAAATGTACTTATAAACTCATTATTACCTTTTTAATTATTTATCTTTGTAAATAATGTTACCTTTATCTGTTTGTTAAATTTATTTTGAATGATTTATATGTTGACTAGTGAAGTCATATTTTTATGACAAAATGCATCCCCAATGCTTCTATAAATCAATTGCCCAGAATGTTAAAATAAACTATTAACCACAATCTTTTTGCTTGACTACAAATATGACATTAATCAAGATAATATTTATCACTATTATAACAAATTTGAAATTGCATAATTAAACATAGAATATACACAGTGTCCATAAAGTCTGTGTGAAATTTAAAAAATTTATAACCTTATTAGTATTTATGATTGAGAAGTTATATAGAATGTATTAGAAATAAGAAAATCTATATTTTTTTTTTATTTGGATTCTTCTACAGATGCTACACTTTTTCACTGACACGTGGCCTACCAAACCGTGGCTTATCATGGATTGAGTCTGTCTCTTTGAATTTTTTCATCCATTTGGCAATAGAGTTCCTGAGGTGGTTCTTTACTGTATTCAGTTCTAAACTTTCTTTACAGCAACAATAGATTTCAGTTCAGCCAACCAAAGGACACAGTTTACTTTTTCTTCAGTTGAAGCCATGGGTCTCACACAATTCTGAAAATGAAGCATTTTTAAAGTTTCGAAAAATTGTTAAATTATTTTATTGAAGAGTTACTAAATAATTTTACTTAAAATTAGGTACATTAAGCTTTCTAATACTTCTTACAGATTTTTTTTCTATCACAAATATTAATAAAGTTATAAATTTTTTAAGTTGCACACAGACTTTATGGATACCCTGTATAGCTCCATTCAGAAGCTGGACATATCATAAATTGTAAAGATTTCATGTAAATTCATTGTCTGAAATTTTTCATATTTAAATCTTCTAAACTTGTCTGTTCATTATAGATCATGTAATGATAATCAATATTTTTCATATTATTTATTTATGATAAGTAAAATTGTTTTATATGTGCAAATTAATTATGAAATAAACAAGCTTTCAGAAAGTCAAATTATATGGTTAATTGAAATTGTAAATACAAACTAATTTTTAGACCATATTCAAAATAAAAATGTCAAATGGCAATTTCAAATATAATTTGTAATATATGAACAAGCTATACTAAATATTTATTTCAATCCTAAATTCTTATTATATTTGCATTATTTAAGTTAATTATATTAATCAAAAATATTTCATTTTTTAAACTACCAGTAGCAATAGCAGAAGATTTAAACTGGGATGGGCAATCCCTGGTCCGCGGGCCGAGGTTGCAACACTATATTATTTTATTATATGTAATACCAACACTATATATACTTACATATCTGTACCTTCTCTTTTTTAAATAAATATCAACGCTATGTATACTTACATATCTATACCTTCTCTTTTTTAAATAAATACTACATTGTTGTTTTTGTTTTGGCCTGTGGCCCACCATAAATTTTTCTATACAGCCCCTGTTTTTGTTTTGGCTCGTGGCCCACCATAAATATTTCTATACGGCCCCCTACAAAAAAAGGTTTATATCTGTATCTTCTCTTTTTTAAATAAATACTATTATTATCAATTGTACTGTACCTTCTCTTTTTTAAATAAATACTATCATCATCAATTGTTTTTATGTACCTTCTCTTTTTTAAATAAATACTATTATTATCAATTGTTTTTGTTTTTCTCTTTTTTAAATAAATACTATTCGTGGTCCACTATAAATTTTTCTATACGGCCCCCTACAAAAAAAAGGTTGCCCACTTTTTTTTAATAAATACTATTATTATCAATTGTTTTTGTTTTGGGCCCGTAGTCTCGCCATAAATTTTTCCTTACAGCCCCCTACAAAAAAAGGTTGCCCACCCCTGATTTAAACAGTAAAAATAAATAAATTTGAGAAGAATTTCCAAAGCACTAAACACAAATCAAAAATTAATACTCAAAAGTCCTTTAGCAGTCAAATATTTTAATCAGAAACATTTTCAATGCACTTGGCATCTTCCTCAGCTGCTACTACAAGACTCATCCTATTACACAAGAACAGGGGACATAATTATACGAAATAAACAAACATGACAAAATTTAAAGGGCAGGTCTACATCTGGAAGCGCACTCCTGTGTCTTCCTCAGCTGCTACTACAAGACTCACCTTGTTACACAAGAACAGGAGACCTAACTACACAAAATAAACAAACATGACAAAATTTAAAGGGCAGGTCTACATCTGGAAGCGCATTCCTTAGCACCACCTGCCAGTAAAGCCGTATATTTCGTTACGTAACCGATCTTCTAAGAATACATTAAGAATATTATAAAAACAAAAACCATACAAAGTTACACAAATATATTTCATTACATAACCGATCTTCTAAGAATACATTAAGAATATTATAAACACAAAAACCATACAAAGTTATACAAATTTTAAAAATTATTTAAAATCTACACGGATTAAAAATACACACAATTATCTGCAATCATTAGAAATAAAAAACCAAACAAAAAGTAATAATTGTTATAACAAGCAGCACTCTCTTATGGGAGCGCTGCTTGTTATTATCTGTAATCATTAAATATAAAAAAGTAATAATTGTCATAACAAGCAGCGCTCCCTTATGGGAGTGTCGAAAACCGACCGTAGCGTATCCTTTAAGGCTGGGTCTCACAGGTGTAAAACGCGATATCAATACGCTGACGTAAGTGCATCGCACACGAACGTCAAGCATACCGATGTTCAGACTGAAAGCGTACAACGCAATGTAAATAAATGTTGTTGTTTAGCTATTGGCTAATTACTGTGACATCATTTGAAGTTAGCTGATTCAACATGGATAGCTCATCTTTATGATCGGACATTTTTTATCATAAAAGAATCGATATTTACTCATTTCTTCTAGAAATGGTTCTTTATTGAATGCGTACATGGTATCTTCTCTACTCGCCATATTGAATTACGAAATAAAACAATCTCTCTTCTATTGGATGAATGGTCAACATACTCTTGGTGCAGCGCATAAAGTTCAAGAAAAAGTCATCTCCGGCGTAACGACACAGCATCTAGCAATATACAGGAAGTGACATCATCAGCGTCGATACCGACATATTTACGTCATGTTTTATGCCTGTGAGACCCAGCTTTTAGTCTGCTTAGCTGACTTTAAACAACTATCCGCATGCAATAGGGATCGTTTTTGGTTCTGTAAAATTTATCACATATCCTTTCTTTTTTTTTTTTGAGGATTTCCAACGCCTCAGTCATATTCCTGTTTCAGTTCTTCTCATCTGACCGAATAATTCTTGCTCTTCCCCACTGCACTTCAATATCAGGTAACAGCAATCTCTGACTTAGCGCAGTGGAGAGTTTACCGTATTTGAGGTCCATTTTATGTTCTTTTATCTTCACTTCTAAGTTCCTCTCCGTATATCCTATATAAAAACTCTTCCCTATCCAATGAGTGACTTGTCAAAGGACTTTCATATACCCCACTCCTGTCCTTATCCTCATATCAATCTTTATCATTTCTAATCGCCCCAAAAACAGTCGGGTTCGTTTTAAAACTCAGAGTACAACTGGATAACCCACCGATTTTTTTGGCAAACTTTTCTATCCACACTGCTTGGTCAACATTCCTAAAGGTATCTGGTTTACTTGTCCGTGTCTTCTAACTTACACAAACTTTTCTCTACCTTGTCATGTAGCTTCCTTAGAAAGCTTTCTTCATACTTATGTTCTTGGCCGATTTTCATAACCATGTTAATCTCCTCCATTTGGTCCGTGAATCTAGAACAGTGATTGTATGCTCTCCTGAAGAGGGCCGAAAAGGCAATCCTCTTGTGTGAAAGTCTATCCTCCGAAACAATAGGTATGTACAAAAGAGCACTATTAGGTTTTGAATACACCATAGTCCTATAGTCTCCACCCGTAATAGCGATCCTTAAGTCCAGGAAGTGTACGTCTGTTCTACTTTCCTGCTCCTTCTTAACCATAAGCCCCAAACTACTATTCGACAGGGAAACAACCATTTCCTCCGCCTTATATTCATTCTTCCAAATGACCAAGATATCATCTACGTACCTTAGATATACTTTTAAAAATGGGTTAAAATGCTGGATAGTCGTCCGCTCTTTTCACCTAACCACCAAGTTTTTAACCCATTTTTAAAAGTTTATCTGAGATATGTAGACAATATCTTGGTCATTTGGGAGAATGAATGTAAGGCGGAAGAAATGGTTGCTTCCCTGTCGAATAGTAGTTTGGAGCTTACGGTTAAGAAGGAGCAGGAAAGTAGAACAGACATACACTTCCTGGTCTTAAGGATCGCTATTACGGGTGGAGACTATAGGACTATGGTGTATAGAAAACATAGTAGCGCTCTTTTGTACATACCTATGGTTGCGGAGGATAGACTTTCACACAAGAGGGCTGCCTTTTCGGCCCTCTTCAGGAGAGCATACAGTCACTGCTCTAGATTCTCGGACCAAATGGAGGAGAATTAACATGGTTATGAAAATCGGCCAAGAACATGAGTATGAGGAAAGCTTTCTAAGGAAGCTACATGACAAGGTAGAGAAAAGTTTGTGTAAGTTAGAAGACACAGACAAGTAAACCAGATACCTTTAGGAGTGTTGACCAAGCCGTGTGGGAAGAAAAGTTTGCCAAAAAAATCGGCGGGTTATCCAGTTGTACTCTGAGTTTTAAAAGGAACCCGACTGTTTTTGGGACAATTAGAAATGATAAAGACCGATATGAGGATAAGGACAGGAGTGGGATATATGAAATTCCTTTGACAAGTCACTCATTAGATAGGGAAGAGTTTTTATATAGGATATACGGAGAGGAACTTAGAAGTGAAGATAAAAGAACATAAAATGGACCTCAAATACGGTAAACTCTCCACAGCGCTAAGTCAGAGATTGCTGTTACACGATATTGAAGTGCAGTGGGGAAGAGCAAGAATTATTTGGTCAGATCAGAAGAATTGGGACAGGAATATGACTGAGGCGTTGAAAATCCTCAAAAAGAAAAAGAAAGGATATGTGATAAATTTTACAGAACCAAAAACGATCCCTATTGCATGCAGATAGCTGTTTAAAGTCAGCTAAGCAGACTAAAGGATATGCCATGGTCGGTTTTCGATAGTAGAGCATAACAAGCAGCGCTCCCATAAGAGAGTGCTGCTTGTTATAACAATTATTACTTTTTGTTTGGTTTTTTATTTCTAATGATTGCAGATAATTGTGTGTATTTTTAATCCGTGTAGATTTTAAATAATTTTTAAAATTTGTATAACTTTGTATGGTTTTTGTGTTTATAATATTCTTAATGTATTCTTAGAAGATCGGTTATGTAATGAAATATACGGCTTTACTGGCAGGTGGTGCTAAGGAGTGCGCTTCCAGATGTAGACCTGCCCTTTAAATTTTGTCATGTTTGTTTATTTTGTGTAGTTAGGTCTCCTGTTCTTGTGTAACAAGGTGAGTCTTGTAGTAGCAGCTGAGGAAGACACCAAGTGCACTGAAAACGTTTCTGATTAAAATCTTTTGACTGCTAAAGGGCTTTTGAGGATAGGATTCTAGTTGAACCATAGCACGCGGATCTATACATTAGAGAATTGAAGATTTGCCGCCCACTGACTGCTGTATAAAATACGAATCGACATTTCCGTTGAATTAAAGATTCATTTCGAAACTATCTGAGCTATCAAGATGATTTTATTAGAATCTATCATATAATCAAAAACTAAGAATATAATTTCAAGTGACGACAGTCAGGTTATCATAAATCCGCGTGCTATGGCTAAAAAATAGAATCTTACCCTTTTCAGTATTATTTTTTAATTTATGAAAGCTTTTGTTTCTTCATAAAATTTTAAAATTTCATTTATATTATTTTTAACAAACTTTTATTTTTAAAATAGAAAAATTATATTACAAATTAATTTTTCATATACTGTTTCCCATTGTGAAATTAACATATTTAGATATATAACTAATTATTTTCTGAATCTAATACATAAATAGTTTGAATGATACTAATTTTTTAAAATTAAATTTTTTCCTAATATTAAACGTCTTTAAATATTAATCAATGGAATTTATAATTAATGCATTTATGGAACTATTTAAATAATTAAAATAGTATGCCATTATTGTATTTACTCAAATTTCAATATATATAGTAGATTTTTTGTAGGAAATTTGCAAAATTTTAGACAAATAATTTATATTTATATATAAATAAATATAATTTGAAATTTAACTTTACCAAATTAATTTTTTTAAAGAAATGTAACATAATGAAGTGTGTTTTCATTGTAATAAACAATGATACTAAATATTTATTGTATCAAAAACTTATCATGCAAATAATACAGATAATCCTTGACTTATGATTGTTCCAACTTAGGATGGCAGGGTTTGAACCGAACTGCCATCATAAGTTGGAGTGGTCATAATTCAGAAATGCTCAAAATTTATGGATTGTCCATTACCAATATTTGTTATTACACTCCCCTTTATCATAATAAACTTAATTAACTCAAAAAAGATGCTTTTTGTATATCAGATCATTGGTCAAAAGAGAACCCTTTAACAATTGCATTAATAAAGCATAGAATTTATCAATGACTTCACTGTCCTGAGCAGTCATAAATCAAGAACTATTTGTATACTGTACTTTCCCACACTACTATTTTAACATTATAAAATGCACCTGCATATACTATGATTATATTGTGTACTTTGATATTTTTAATAAAATGTAGTTTCATACAGTATTCTATTTAAAAACAATGTTGTTTTAACATTAAAAACCAAAATAATAAAAATAGTAGGAAAAACATTTAAATAAATTTAATTTACAGATGCATATTAATGGTTGATAAAATCATATCACAATTATTATTGATTTTCCATATTTCATTTCAATATGCATATTTATTGTATATATATATACAAATTAATAATTATCACATCTTTTAAAATTGAATATTTATGTTGAAATGAGTAAATACAGTTGGTTGCATGTTAATTTATTGTTGCATTTTGCTGTTTGAAGATAACATTAATTTTTATTTAGGATTTTCTTCCCTTAATTTACAGTTGGCAGATGGTGCAGACCCATTTGGTGCAGATCCTTTTAGCCCTGCTCCTGTTGCTCCACCTCGCCCTGAAAGCCCAACTCCTGCACTTCCTCCTAAGAAAGGCAAAGCCCCACCCCCTAGGCCTGCACCTCCAAAGCATGTATCAGGAAATGTGAAAACAGGGCCTACTCGAGCAGCTCCTGCACCTCCCCCTCCACCATCTCATGATCCCTTTATGAATTCAGCAACTTCCACAACAGCTTCTTTTCCAGCATTTGGTCTGGGAAATCAGTCTGTTCAAGTGTCTCAGGAATCATCTTTTCAGGATCCATTCAGTTCTTTGGGAGAAACAGATACTACTGGAATTCAGTCAAGTGTTCAAGATCCTTTTGATCCATTTGGCATCAAGGCAGAACAAGATCCATTTGCCAGCTCTGATGGGACTGGTGCCAGTGAATCTTTTGCCAACTTTGCAGACTTTGAGAAGGTAAACTAATCTTCAACTGACATTGTACAACATGGGAAGAGTCACATGATTGGAAATCTCAGTGATACATATACTCATAATTAATTTACAAAGCACTCTTTTTCATTCAGGAATTGTGTTTTTTGAGACTGTTGCAAACTTCATTCATTCTTAAGAATGATTCATATAACAGTAAAATTTATTGTATAGTATTGGGATTGTTATCAACTAAATCTCTTATGTAAATCTTGTTGTAGAGCATGTTGAATTGGCTAATTGATATTTTGTGTTTGCATTCTTTACAGTTAATGACTATGATGTTACTAAAGAATTCATGTATAACTTTTTATAGTTATACTTTAAAAAGTTCCACGTTGATTATTTTCAAAAGGAACATTTTAAATTTTGTAAAATGGTTTTTTTTACTGTTCTGGCAATCTGTAGCACTTGATAATTTATGTAGATCAATAATTTTTTAAAATGATTTTAACTTATATACAATCTTAGTATATTTGAAGAATTATTAAATGAATTGTTTAAAAATGATCAGATAGATAATAGAAGCTGTTAACTATTTTCTAATTGAAAATAGCATAATTTTTATAATTTCTTTAAATATAATTAGGAATTTCTTCTTGAAAATAAAATTTATACATAAAATGAATCTGTATATTATCTTCCATCAAATTCGTTAATTTGCTGTTATTTATTTGAAGTAATTGGAAACAATATATATAATATTGTATATTAAACATAAGTGAAATATTTATTACATATAAGATTACTCAATTAAAAATTTATTTAATAGATATTTATTTGCAATTTGATTTCAGCAAATCCATTATATACATTTGAATTATTATAATTTTATTAATTCCTTTGTGATTAAATTTAATTAATTTCTAATAGTGTATCAGTTGCCAGACAGAAAAAAATCCTCTTATGTAAATTGTTTTCAGTATTAATTATTGCATCAATGCAATCAAATATAAAAATTTTCATTTGAAAAATAATGTATGAATTACAATTTGAATGTGCACAAATTACTTTGCTTACATGTTAATTTAACATGCATGTTAGAATTTGTGAAAAGTTGTCATATAATAGTAGTTTGTGTATATTGAAATTCAAAATGAAGATATTAACAAAATGAATTAAAAGTGAATAGAACTATATCAAAAGTTATCATTTCAAATTAAAAAATAAAAAAGGCCCTAAGAAGTCAGTTAGTTCTGTACACTTTAAATTATCCATTGTGTGTACAGATAATGTAAAAATGATAACTAAATAATATTTATTCAAAATTTTATGTTTTAATTAAAAAAGTCCATTTTAATAGTTTGTTATTTGCTAAAATAAGTAACAGAATAATTAATTAATTAATTAATTAAAATGGAAAATTTTGTAAAATGTAAATTATAATGCCCAAACATATCTTGAAGAGTTAAATATTCTAAATATATTTAATGATAAATCAGAAAGATTTATAGATATGAATGTTTATAAATAGACGATTGTTTAATGCATGATTGATTGAGAATGCTAATATATCTATCAATAGATCTAGGAATAACAGAAAAATGTTTAAGAAGTAATGAGGCTGCAAAATCACATTGTCTGAAAATCTGTTAGGTTCACAGATTTTTATGAAAGTTTCACAATGTTAATGTTTGTTTCATCAAAACATTCACTTTCTTAAATTTGAATGTAAAAAATTCAGATTCTTGTTCTTTATTATCACTTTTTCCATTTTTCCAATACAGTATTTTGTAAATTTAAGTAATTTTCAGCCAGAATTGGAGATTTGTTCTGTATATATATATATTATATAAAAAATCCCATTCTTTAAACTTTTGGGACACACCTTATATATATATATATATATATATATCCATGAGAGATGTATCAAAAGTGTACTTAATTATGGCCTGTGCAAAACAGCCAAGAAAAATATAGCCATAATCAAACTTAACTGGCATTGAGTTTCATTCTTGTATTATATTTATTATTAACTATTGTAAGATAGTGGTTATGTTATTTTAATATGATACAATGAAAACTTAAGTAACTATCATTTAATGAAGATAATTAGCATAAAGTTCATATTTGATAGCTTTGAGAAAAATGTTTTTATACAATTGATTAGAAATCAATTTCTAAGTAAAAAAGTAACATCATATATCATTGATAAGTTACATTTAATGCAACAGTCTTAGTGTGGTCTTAAATTTTATTTTGCAGTTTGAAAACAAGCTTAGCAGCTCCTTGCATGATTTATAAATCATTTATGCATGTTATAACTTTATTTTGTTCAAAAATTATTAATTCTAATAGCTTAAAATTTTATAAATCTGAACCTATGCTTAATATTGATTTTCCTGTTATACTATATTTAAACTGAAAATTTTATAATCATTATCCCAAATCTGTTTTTCTTCCTTTCATTGTATTGCTAACTGCTATGTCATCATTTAAATATGACAGCATTCCTTACAATAATCACAGGTGAGTGAATAAGCCAAAATAGATTATCCTGGCTGCCTCTTCCTTCATTCTCATTAATTGTTTAGTTTGATTTCATTTATCTATTAAGTATATGATGTTAATAAGTTTAAAAATTATTTATGTAGTGTATAAATTTTTAAGTATTTTTATTTTTTATGTATCTAACTTTAAAGAACATTTATATTTCTTTAATCTACATGCATGCTTTAGGAGAATTTTGGAAATTATTACACCAACAGATTATTGTATTACTTTTCAGTCAGAATTAAATATTTAATCTATTCTTACCAAATTATAACAATAATAAATAATTTAATACTGAAACTGTAGAAAGAAAACTACTAATTATATAACATAATTTCATTTAAAAAATTGAAACAATGTTTATTAAATCTCAAAATTGTATATATTGTAAATAATGTTCAATATATATGTAGATTAAAGAATATTAAAAATATTTATAATATATAGTATTTCTTACAAAATATAAGAAAAGTCATTTGATTTTAATATTAATACTTTTCTCACAGTTTGTTCCTCCACCTTCAGCACTTAAAAGTGCACCTCCTCCTCCTATGTCTGAAGAAGAACAGTTTGCATGGGCAGCCGAAGAAAGTATTAGGCTGGAAAGGAATAGACAACAAAGAGCAGCCGAAAAAGAACAGGCTGATTTAGAACTAGCATTAGCTTTAAGTCGTGCTGAAGCTCAGACTAAATAAAATAATGATGTAAATGTATTCCTCCTCTGATATTTGAATTAAAGTTATTGCACACCAACTTTATCATTTATCTTCCTTTTTAAGCAGAAATATATTCTATTAAATTTGAGAATATATTCATGTTTAAATAAGAAATCATTTTAAAAAATATATAAAACTATTTTCTCACAAATGTAAATTCAAAAACTAGTGCCAGTATTCCATATTGATATTCTTGTAACCAGAAAGTGCCACATTTAACTGCAAAAAATTTTATTGTTTGATGTAACATTTATTATAGCTCAACTTATATCATTGCTTGTTTGTTTTGTATAATAGCAAATTTCTCATTTTGATAAATAATTTGTACAGTTTGAAAATAAGTTTGTGTGTCCTTTGTATGAAAAAATATACTTGTTTTTTATTTTACAGATTATGTTGTGAAAAATGTTAAAAAAAATAAAGTTAAAATCAGAATTTGCATATTTTTAAATTTATTGATCCGAAAATTTACATTTTTCTTTCTCAAGTTATTTCTATTAAAAAAATTGTTTTTTTTTTTTTGTATTTATTTACAACAATTAGTAGAAAGAAGATGGTACAATAAATGACGATAAAAGAAATTTAGCAATTTTTATGGTCTTACCATTACAAAAAAATCTGGAATGAGTATATTTTCTGGCTTTAATACAAAACTTCTATTTTTATTTTTCAAAGAAAATTTTTAAAAATTATCACCAATCATCCTGTGGAACAATATATGTAAAATTATCCATTTTTAAAAAGATTAATTTTGGTCCATAATAGCTAATAACATAATTGGAGCCATCTGCAGGACCAACAACCTGTAATATTTAATAAAAATTATTAATGACAATTTTAATAATAATATCAATTTTTCAAATTAACTTACCTGTAAAGCAATCAAAATAACATCAATAAGATGACCCAAAAACATGAAACCTAAAGTACATAATTTCATTAAGCCTATTGCCGGGTAGCCTAAGTAAAACCTATCAACTCCAAACATTCCCAAGAATATAGATAATAGTAGAGCTCTCTCAAAAGAGTATCCATTCCTGTAACAATTTGAGATCAGTGTTTTAATGATAATGAACTTAATAAATATATATATATATATTGATTTGCTATATAAGATATCTTTAGGCCTCGTGTCCACATGCAATTATCAGTCCATCAACTATTTATTTGCAGGAATGAGAACAAATGACCCCTATGAGACTGCACCCATCTAGCAACTCTTTTGTTGGTGGACTAAACAATAGGAGTCCTTTGTTCTCACTCTTGCAATTAAATAGTTTACTGACTGATAGTTGCATGTGAGTGCAAAGCCTTAGAGCAGTGATTCTCAACCTTTTTTCTATTGAGGAACACATTTTAAAATTTGGTGGCACATTTAAGTATTTCAAATAATAATTTAGATTTACCAACAAATTTTTATTAACAGATTATTGTATTTATTCTTATTTATTACATTCAGATTATAGACATACTGGTACACGGGATCATTAAATGGCAGCCCTTATTAAGTTATAGCACCACCTGAGGATTATGTCTTTTTAGAGAAGCTATAACTTTTATTTTTATTTCTTAATTTTTAAATTATGAATAACAAAAATTTTGGCTGTCGCAGAAATTTAAGGGTTAGATTTTTCTAGCGATACCCTATTTATAGGAATTGGTGCAGTGGTTCGACTGCAAAAGGGATATCCAGTCAACCACATTTCGCTATTAATATATATGATTCATACAATTGCATAAATACAATTCATTGTTAATTTTTCGTGGCACACCTTCAAAGGTTTGGTGGCACACTAGTGTGCTGCGGCACAGTGATTGAGAACCGCTGCCTTAGAGCAGTGTCTGCCAAACTGTGTGCCGTGAGAGATTTAAAAATGTTTAATATAGGACGTTTCTTGGTCATAATATTCCGTCCATCTATGAATTTACGTGATAATAATAATCGCAAAATACCACAACACAAATCTGACAGTAACAGAAGAAAATTTAAGAGACTTGAGAAATGATCCTGTGCACAAAGCTTCATATTCTGAGCTAGAATTGTCAGCATTTTGGATTTCGCTTTGAGCCAATATTCTCAATTAGCTATTACAGCCATTCAATTCTTGTTGCCATTTGGATCGTGGTATCATTGCGAATTAGGTTTCTCAGCTCTCATGGAAATAAAACAAAAAAAAAGGGGGGGAATGATTACTGATGGTAAATGAGGAGTTACATGTATGTATTATTTAATTTAGAGCCACGTCTTGATATAATTATTTCTCAAAATCAATTGCATCCTTCTCATTAATAAAATTATTATTTATGTTACCTATTTATTAATTTCAATAAAATAATATTTTATTATTATTACCTATATTAATATTTTGATTCGTAGTAATAATTTTTTGTTTTTGGATTTTTATTTGGTGTCGCAAAACAAATTCCCCTGCTTCAGTGTGCCGTGAAGTAAAAAAGTTTGGCAGACACTGCTGCAGTGTTTTCCAAACTGTGGGGCGTGCCCCACTAGGGGGTCGCAATCCTATTCTAAGGGGGACATGCAAGAATTAACAAAAAGTCATTTTTGACACAAATGAAGCCAAAAATAAATTCAAATTGGTGTCAAAAAAAAATGTATCGGCAAAAAGGTTATAAATATAAGACACATATCCATGTATCCAGAAACTTTCTGCTATAGCTGTTTTAAAGACAAAATAACAATCTCATTTAGTGATTGCAAAAGAATTGTGAGTAGCGATATCTTGCATGACACCAGATTTGAGAGAATTTGTCAAAAAATAATATAGTATTTAATTTGATGAATAGGCTTATATTAAACATGCATTCTATTTTTTTTTTTTTTTTAAGTTTGTTTAATTTTATTAAAAATTATTACACCATAATAAATATATATTTTTTGTGTGTAAGAACTTTATTAATACAAAATATGGTATATTGTTTTGTAGTATTAAATTTTAAATAGAAAATATTTATAAAATTAGATTATGAAAATGAGGGATGTACCAATTTTTTTTATGAAAAAAGAAGAGGGGTGCAGACACAATAAGTTTGGAAACCACTGCAATAATACATTATATTCATTCTTTTACTCACATTTATTGCAATTTTAACAAGTTCTTACATTATTTCCCCCTCAATTATTATTTGTTTTACCGGGATATGAGGACCAGGAGTTGTTTGTTTTAATTCAAAAAATATTAAACTTTATAATACAGGTTATAGCTTATATTATTTATTTTTTAACTTTAAGATACAGGTACTTGGTTTATGATCACATCAATTTATGATCATTTGTACAGATACTCCTCACTTAACGACAGGATTTCGTTCTCACGACTCGGTCATAGAACGAATTGGTCGGTAAGCGAAAAACTTGTTCATATATTAAAATATTGGAAACAAATTTCAAATTAAAAATTTATATCTTAATTATGCACAAAGTATAGTATTTTTCTTCAGTTTTTTGGAACTACGAGTACGGGGAAATTACAAACAAAATTCGTAAGCGATGTGTATGAGCAAGCAAAAACCAAATATTCTTTTAAAAAATAGTTTTAAGCTCCGATGCAAGTTCGAGCAGTCGTTAAACAGATAGGTCGTTAAGTGAGGAGTACCTGTATTTATGACACAATCAATATATTCTGATTGGTCATTGCAATTCACATGCACATGAATCCATGTATAATGATCTGTTGTACTGATAACATATTTTTTGTGTTTGAATTAAGTTTATTATGATGATGTTTAGTATCATATTGAATATTGCTAGTGGAAAATCCATTAATTTTGGAGATTTCCAGTCTCTAACCACTTCAGATTTATAATCTCGAAATTTCAACTAAACTCCAAGATTACAAGTCAAGGACTACTTGTACTATATTCGAGAAAGCCTCACTGAATATAGTGTGAGCATTTTAAGTACAGGTAGGCCTCGATTAGTGCGAGTTCGAATAATGCGATATTGAATTAGTGTGACTTAAAAAAATGATCCTGTTTTTCACTTAGTGCGAGCAAATATTCGATTAATGTGAGTTATAAGCATAGACCAGTCTTACTAACAAAGGTCCGTCCCCTTTTATGATGTCAATTAACAAATTAATGTTAATTTTCGGTTAGTAAAAACCAGACGAGGAGCAGTCCAAGAACAGTCACTTTGCTTTGAAGGGGTGAAACACCAGAAAGATGGGCTTTTTTGCTGTTAGCTATTTAACATTACTATTATTCAGCTTTGTTATCATATACATACAGTATAGTAGAGAAATTTTTTTTTTTTAAATATCAAAATGGATAAAAAGAACAACACTTTTGATGATAGTATGAGATGCAATTCCTGGTAAATTATTAATTTAGATGATGAACAACAATGTAAAATATGAAAATAAATATTTTTTAAACAGTTAGTATTGTGGTTATTCATTGTGAGGTTGCTAATGGCCGGAATCTCACAAAGCAAGAACCAATTACCATATTTTACATAGAGAGCACCAGCATAACTTGCTTGACACCTTTCCAATCTATGCAGATGTCCTTCTTATAAGCCTCCCCCGCCAATGCCATGCTAAGCCTTGCTTGCTCTATGTCCCTCTTGTGCTCCACCAAACGTTTCGCAATTGATCTTAAAGTTACCCTGATATACGCAGAAACTTCCTTCGTACTATTAATTCTTAACTGGTATCCTGCACTATTTCTCTTCTCACCCTTCTCACTATGCTCCAGCGGGTCCTTCTCATTCCACAGGATACTAAACAGAGTAGGATTTCTCCTTGGCGCTATTCTTTTCTTACTTCTTTTCGCCACTTTTCAGACCATTTTAAGATTTCCCAGGTGGTAAGGGATCGGTAAGAAACCCGGTTTCTCCCTTTTAGCTTCTTCCACTCTCCTCAGGCTCTTTTTAACCTCATTGAGAATTTTCATAAGAAAAACTCTGCTGTAACCGTGCTGTTTGCCTACACACATAATATAGCTTAATTCATTGTTTAGGTCCATTTTACTACTACAATACGTTAATGCCCTTTTATAAAAACTCCGGAAGGCTGCCTTCTTATAACTATTTGGGTCATTCGACCATTCTGGTATCAGGTAGCTCTGTACGTAGGCTTCCGATAAACACTCGTACTTATTCTTCCTTGATTCAAACAAATTTGCAGATCCAAAAAATGAACGCAACTATCACTAAGCTGCACCTTATTCAACTTGAAGCCGTAATTCGCCATCGTAAACTCCCTAGTAAACTCATCTACTTTCTGGTTATCGTTCCAAACTACCAGTATATCATCAATATATCTAACATACAACGCCATCTCCTGTCAGAACAAACATAACTTCTGCTCTTCTACCGTTCTAAGTACAATCTCAGCCAGCGTACCAGCCATTGGGCTACTGATCGGTACCCCAAGTACCTGCTTAAAAATTTTTCCTCTAAAAGTAAAATAGGAGCTATAACAAATCAGATAAGCAATCTCTCTGATGAGCGATGCATCCGCTTGCTCGTGTGGGAGGTTTTCCATTAGAAACCGATAGAAAAGCAGGCAAACCGGCTCTAAGCGCAAAGATGGGTAGAGCACCTCAAAATCATATGTGGCCAACATCCTCCCTCATGCAGACTCCAAACTCTTAACTTTACTTAACACTAACGACATAATTTTCGTCGAATATTCCGTCTCACCTAGTAATCCATTGCACCATTCTGCAATCGTTTTCTCTAACTCATACGAGTTTGAATTGGAAGAGGTACTGACGATTATGGGAGATATACAGCTGCCTACTTTTGCTAAAAGAGTACTAGGTAAAGGCCCGTCATATGCACTGCCAAAGTATTCCCCAGTCACGGACAATATTCCGATAATTGAATATTTAATTAGAGACCAAAATGATTTAGAGAAAGAAAGTCTTAGATGGGAATTTCTACAACAAAAGCATAAGTCTCTGGGTAAGCTTAAAGGTATTAAAGTTAAGAGGGAATGGGTTGATATTAAGAAGATGATTGATTGGTCAAATGAGAATAATTATACTATTACTAGAGAGGATAAAATGAGGAAGTTGGTTTTATTAAGTAAAGCATCGTATGATGGCTTCCTTTTTAATTATATAAAGGAGTCTGAAGCGGAGCAACTTGCTAAAGATCCAACAGGAAAGGTGGAAACAATGGTGAATAAAATCATTAAGCATAAAAAGTTCCCAAGTGTCTGGAATGTTAAAAGACAGGAGGCTCCGACTTGCCCGAGAATTTTTGCTTATGTTAAAGTCCATAAAACGCTAGTGCAGTGCCGGCCAATTGTGGAAAAAAGACTAGCACCTACGTATGAGTTAGAGAAAACGATTGCAGAATGGTGCAATGGATTACTAGGTGAGACGGAATATTCGACGAAAATTACGTCGTTAGTGTTAAGTAAAGTTAAGAGTTTGGAGTCTGCATGAGGGAGGATGTTGGCCACATATGATTTCCAGGTGCTCTACCCATCTTTGCGCTTAGAGCCGGTTTGCCTGCTTTTCTATCGGTTTCTAATGGAAAACCTCCCACACGAGCAAGCGGATGCATCGCTCATTAGAGAGATTGCTTATCTGATTTGTTATAGCTCCTATTTTACTTTTAGAGGAAAAATTTTTAAGCAGGTACTTGGGGTACCGATCAGTAGCCCAATGGCTGGTACGCTGGCTGAGATTGTACTTAGAACGGTAGAAGAGCAGAAGTTATGTTTGTTCTGACAGGAGATGGCGTTGTACGTTAGATATATTGATGATATACTGGTAGTTTGGAACGATAACCAGAAAGTAGATGAGTTTACTAGGGAGTTTACGCTGGCGAATTACGGCTTCAAGTTGAATAAGGAGCAGCTTAGTGATAGTTGCGTTCATTTTTTGGATCTGCAAATTTGTTTGAATCAAGGAAAAATAAGTACGAGTATTTATCGGAAGCCTACGTACAGAGAAGCCTACCTATCCTGATACCAGAATGGTTGAATGACCCGAATAGTTATAAGAAGGCAGCTTTCCGGAGTTTTTATAAAAGGGCATTAACGTATTGTAGTAGTAAAATGGACCTAAACAATGAATTAAGCTATATTATGTGTGTAGGCAAACAGCACGGTTACAGCAGAGTTTTTCTTATGAAAATTCTCAATGAGGTTAAAAAGAGCCTGAGGAGAGTGGAAGAAGCTAAAAGGGAGAAACTGGGCTTCTTACCAATCCCTTACCACCTGGGAAATCTTAAAATGGTCCAAAAAGTGGTGAAAAGAAGTAAGAAAGGAACAGCGCCAAGGAGAAATCCTACTCTGTTTAGTATCCTGCGGAATGAGAA